>JAKRZM010000222.1:714192-744116 GCA_036379175.1 Heliconius cydno galanthus
CGTAGCATTTTTTCCATATTATCTATTTAAAATAAAAACATTTTTTTTGTTTAATTATATCGGCCACAAAATATAACATTTATATTTTTTGGCAACATATAGATATCTTATATATAAACATGAATAAACATTTCATTCACCATAAAAACCTTACGTTGATGTATCTACATATATATTAATACCAAAGTAAATATTAATATAATTTGTTTTGAATTTAGTTCATATTTAAATGTGATATGTACCAAACATTGAACAGTATTTACTGAGGCTTAACTTTAGCGTTAAATGTGATAAACATAATTGTACGGAAACATATTTGATAACAGGCGTTGGTCTACTCGTTCATTGATAGAGATATCATGAAATTTTGCTTGCAAATATATAACTATTTTTTTTCTAAGTATTTAATTTAAGAGATAAGTATTAATTAATACCATAATATAATAATGCTAATTATCGCCATCTACATGTGATATTTCCATGATGCATTGCGGTAGCTGGATATTTTAATGTAATTTACGTAGTACTTTTCATAAATATATACTTAATATAATTTAATAAAATAAGCTTACCAATTATTAGGTTATATTTCTTAAAATAATTAGAAGTTACGTAGATATTCCATAATGAGAAAAACACTGTTAATGTAGATTTCAGTTGTCACCGTAATACAGGCGTGAGACCGCGGGATACGCCTCGGACTGACTGTTTCAGTGGCGCTGTTTCACGAGGAACGCCCGGACGGTTGCGGTGTACGCAAACGTCAAAACCGATAAAAAAATTATCTCTAAAAACCTTTTTTGTCCCAATTTTATTTACTATAACAATATTTAATGATAATTACAAATACATATTTTGCTATTTTAATTACGTGCTATCATATTGAAACAACATATGGTATGTCTGTGTTTAAAGTACACAAAGAGACATATTTTATATCGATTTTACTCTTAGCCTGACCTAGCCAGACCAGTAATTATTTGTTTTAATGGAATGAGAAGTAAAGGCATTAGTATAATATTATAATGCATTATAAAAAATATGTACAAAAAGAATATTCTATAACTCGTTCTTCAACTCATTTCATGGGTTAAAAAACCGGTAAAAATGTACGAGCTGACAGCGCTATGTCGAGATCAAAGTTGATTCACTTTGCCAAACGTTGTCATTGATTTTTGTACAACCTTATTCTTCAGCCAAACTCTTCATACTTACGTTAGAGGCTGTATTCGTTGTTCTAGAGCATTTTTCTGGCAAGCGGCCACTTCACTCACATTAATTTATATAAAGATTTATATATTAAAATATAAATCTGTATATACCCTACCAATATATTATTAGTTTAATTTTTGAAAAGAAATGGAGTTTATATCACTAGATTGTCTCTATCTGCTTACATATGGCTGCTATATTTTACAAGTCAGCTAATTGATTGAGTTTCCATAATTCTCTGAAAGTGGATGAAAGTTAATTTAGAATTAATTCATAAATTGAACTATTAAAGCTAGGTTAAACTATTAAGGCTATCAAGAGAAAGACACATTTTATGGATTGAGAATTGAACTTGTCGGATAAACTATCTATGAGAACCATAACTAACAAAATAATAAGGTGAATTCTAAATATTTGAAATGGAATTCTAAGACATCAATTTCGCTACAAAATATGGTACAGATAACACATCTTGTGTTGAGCTCCATGAAAATGGAACATCAAATTTTTATTTGTTTTGTAAATAAGTATAAAATGTAAAGCGTGGACTTTATGTCCTTAAATAGAGTCCACGTGTAAAGAAAGAAAATAAACTCCACGAATAAAGTTAAGGACGCCGGCTATTAATGGCAGAAAAGTGATTTCTTCTAAACAAAACTTATAAAATATTTTCATTTACTATATGTATAAAACTGTAACTTGTTTTTATAAATTACTTAAAAATATATATTTTATTTTTTACTTGTAATATGGTAGTTTCAAAGAAAATTATAGAAGAGCCATCTTATGGATGGAACCTTCAAACCTCGCGCAACATTTGCCTCAACATAATGCCAGAGAATTCCATGTTGTTTCACACTTGGGTGTCATCTATCAAAGCTTATCCTAACTATCAAAGCGTTTCCCTACAAAATGTACCTATTATGGTTTCTCCCTAAAACTATCCTTATTCAAGTTTCTATGTAGTATAGTTAACACTTTAAAGATGGCGTTTTATAGAAATGAAAATTATAGAGGCTTTTAATATAAATATAACAACTGCTTGTACCATATCTAAATACACTCGAATAGAGAACCCTCTTCCTTTCACAAATTTTTTTACTGGGTATACAGTAGAAACCCAGTGTTAGTGTTTTATGCGGGAAACAGCGTGAAGCTAAAAAAAATATACTTTCTATAGTCTATAGGAACATTCTAACATAGGTAACAAATATATCGATATTTTAATTTTTGTACTTAGGTTAATATTTTAATTAGTAAAGCTTCCTTTATAATTATAAAAAAAAAAAACAAATTTAATAGTTTCTAAAATTTACTTAGTATAAATCAGAGTACATCGCAGCGGCAAAATCCGATTTCCCGAAGCAAAATAAACATCAAGCGATCAGTCCTCTAACATTTGTACGCGCGTCTCTTGATTTCTTTCTTACGAGTGCCCATCAAAGGAGAATAGCGAAACTGTTCCATGTATTGCTTTTGTGATTGTTTCCCGAGAACATGATATTGCTTTATTTTTTCTTCGAATTGATAAGTAGGTATACACATTACACAATAAGACCAAGGGGAATATAACTAATATTATTAAGGAAATAGTGTGGTAGAGTTACCACCCTTCTAAGAATGTTATACTTTAATTTTTTTTCTATAGTTTTCTTTAGGTTGAGGGAAAACTGGGAACCTGTTATTAAGACACACCGTTTCCAATAAGACATTTTCATTGAATCTGTAATTATAGAAGTATGAAACATTGTTCCCATTAAAACACTTTCGTTCCCCACTTTTCACCGACTTGTTGAGACATTGCGTGTTGAGTGGCGGTTAATCAACGCCACGCTTTGCCTCGTTGATGAAATGAAAATATTAAATATTTTATTTCCTCGAGCGAGAATCGAACCCACAACCTATCGCGTTTACAGTCGCACTCTTGTGCCCCAGCACCATGACTGGCTTCTAGTAAAAAAATTAAAAGTAACGCTCCTTTAGTGAAATGCTTTCTATAATTATTTCCGCACTTTTCCCTAACATTTTTCATCGTCATAGTAAATCCTCGTGTTTGGTAATTCCAACAAAATTTATTATAAACAATGTATTTAAATAGAAAACCATACTTGGAGATTAAGCTTTAAGATTAATTGTGATCCCGGTTCTTAGAAATGATCCAGAACTCAATTTTGTTTCTTAAACTTGCTCCCGGCTAAATGTTGGATTAAAACGTTCTGTATGTCGCGACGCTCATGTCTAGCATGACTGCGGGAAATTGATGAGGGCAAATAAGCTATTCTATATTTACTATAATAAAATTGTAACTGATCGCTGTCCCTACATGGAAGATATATTAGAAAATAATAATAGATTATTGGGGGTATTTGTGAATGTTATAGAACCATACCACCAATTGTAGATCCACCAATAAATTAATTTTATTTTTTTTGCATTTTGTCGGTTTGTGTGTTTTTCTGTTAGTTTAGCACCTGGAAACCTAGTGTTAAGAATCTCTGTTCCCATTAAAACACTTCCGTTCCCTATTTTCCGCAGAATTCTCGTGTTGAATGGCAGAAACAACCACGCTTTGCCATGTCACCAGAAACTCATATAGGGTTTGTAATTTTCCGTAATTTTTGTACACAATAGTTGCTGAGTTCTTATACAAAGGAATTTATTTCAGGTAAATAAAAACAGCGATGAGTTCTGGAATGCAAGCAATAAAGTACAATCGAGGAATTTAATAATGACGGTCACAAATAGTATTTATCATGAAGAGAAGAGCAATGGGTTACAAGGGGAATGCTTGCATATTAAAATATATTGATGAATTATTTAAAAAGGACGTGATTTATTCCTTTATCCATATTTATTATCGTGTCGTTCGTATTTTCGTTTGCTCGTTCTTTTAAGTTTATTGGAAGATATAAAATTCGAGCTCATTGAAAACTTTATTATCTAAAATAGAAAGATTAGTCCAGGAGGACTAAATCATGACATTGTTGGCCTATTAAGATTCTCAATGTTGTCGTAATCTTGTAAGTGAATCTTTTCTAGTTATTAGGTTCTTTCTATTTTATAATTAAATTTATTGAATGGGTTCAAAGTTGTATTTCTTAACTTTACAATGTTTCTATTAATTTATTAATAGAAACATTGAAACATATATTTGGATAATACAAGCGGGCGAAGCCGCGAGAGTCGAGTCGAGTTGGTCGCTACTGTATAATATTATAAATTAATATTGTATACAGAAAAAACATAAATATTCAAACGAAATGCTTTTGAAAATATTGAAAAGCAAGTAACATAAACATAAAATTGTGCATTTATAGTAAAATGTAACATATTACCATGTGAAATATGTATAAGCAATCAAGCCCACTTCAAACAGATCCGCTTGAATAGAAACGCGTAACGAGCGGAACTTCGCCCTACAATAAGCGTTATCTAGATGAAATTTAGATGATGGCGTCATCAGCGCTAGGAGTTATTTGCCTTCGGTGAATGGTGCATAAGTTGCAATGTAACTTCTGNTACGCACAGCGGTTACGGCAGTGCGTGCGTCTTACCTCAGTCAGTGAGGACAAGTCCTTTTATATATATAGATTACAAGTGTAACAAGGAATGGATTGATGCGCCACAAGCCAAACGCTTAGGCTTATCATGTCTTTCTATTGTTTGTCCCGCGCTTTCACTTACACTTTCACTAGCTGAGGCCAATAAGATGTCAAATATATATTGTTCAAATAAATTTATTAAATCTATATCTCACATTATTAACATATATATATGTTGTTATGTTTACAGTGTACACAGCCTGAAGTTGATTGTGTAACTAACAGAATTATAAAGTTGGTACTTGCCGACTCCCGGCCCCCCCAGGTTGCCCCGACATCCCTCGGCAGCTTTGAACAAAATCTAAGTGAATTTGTCAAACGTGACACTGTAATAAGCTTTCAGCGAATTTACCTAACTTGTGACGCGAGAAACATTGTTAGACCGATGTTGTTGTAATTACTGAACTGCAACGCGTTCATTTACTTATGAATTAATAATATTTGTTAAGAGCAGCTTCATGTTTTATTCCGCATAGAGCTGGCAGAGGGAACCTTGGAACCTAATGTAAGTATACTACATTCTTTTTTAAATCACATATTCTAAATATTTACTGAAGTAGCTACTAAAAGTTCCTAATACTACGAAGGGGTAAAAATGTATAAAGGTGTCCCACTGGTTAGAAATTATTGATGTATCGTTAGAAGTACTCCCAGACTAAATAAATAATATTAATATTATATTATGTTGTTATTATATTTAGCTAGAAAGTTTATGTAGTGGTCGCTGAGTTTCGTCACATGCGAATAACTTGATGAATGTGAGATAACCTAAATTACTTCGGGAAATCGATATATGTATCTTATTATAATTCATATTCTAAAAATATGAATTAAAATAAGATTACATTAAATTGAATACCTGAAAATTATCAACATTAGAAAACTACATTATAATACAGTTCGCTTATTTAAAAAATATATCATATAATAACAGTTAGTAGACAAAAAATATATTTATATATTTATTTAGGGAATTTCTCTCACTCTTCTTATTTGGAGAAGCACGATGTCGCCCGTGATTATCGACAGATGACAGCGATCGGACGCGCGCCGTAGATTTATTATGTAATATCTCAGATCTAGGGTTGACGATATAATGTAACACGTTTTGCGAACAAAGTTATTGAGAAAAGGAATGTTGCTGTTTTCTTTTATTTTTTTGGAATATCTAAAATAAACAAAAAGCCTTAATTAGGCATTTTTTAAAATATGAATTATGTATTTACACTACTTTTTATTGATAATGATTGAAGTAAATTTTTAATTAGTTGAATATTTTTTGTTCTAATATTTTTATAAGTGATCGTGGTTTAAGTTTTATTTTTCCTTCGCATGCATTACACTTTGTTTATTTATTATGTTTTTGTTGCTAAATACATTATATTTAATTTGTAAGTAAAAAGGGTGAGTATCCGTATCAAACAGAATAGTTGCCCCAGTTATTTTTGCGTATACCGCAGGGGCAATTGCAAATGTTAACAAGTAAAGAAATATTTTTTTGTTTTGGTGCTTTTCTTCCTTATTGTATAAGCTTGAATGCAGTTGACAATATATCCGTACCTATTATTTATTTTATTCTACGTGATTTTTTTCGTTCGCTACTCTAGCATTGATATTTATTATACGAATTTACAGTTCTGATTACTTCATTTAAGAATATTATTAAGAAGAAAGAGTAATTAAAAAATATAAGAGACATTATTGCTATTGTTTTTATATAACAACTTTACCAAATCGAAATCAGGTTGGATATAGAATATAATATCTTTATAGTTTTTATTTTTAAATATTCTTCCTATAATTCATTTTTTACAAGGGGTAAAAGATATTACGATCTCCCACTTGCAAAACACCGTTCATCTATCCTTAGAATTATTCTCAGAATAAATAAATAATATTTATTATTTTATTCTCGGTTTTGCGGTAACGCTCCTATAAACACTTAGTGAACCGTTTTATACGGCACAATACTTATGCCACAGCTTCCTTCCTGTTTATCTATGGCTTATTCTCTACACGACACTATTACGATAATATTTTATCGACGAGAACAACGTTATCTCGCAGGTATATGATGAGGGTTATTGGGAGGTATTTACGAGTATATCTATATAATCTTGTTAATCTCGTGAGTAGATTATATTCTCACTTCAGTTTACAAAGTTTTAGAGCTTTATTGTTTTGTTAGGGTAGGCAGAGGGAACAGGAACCCAGGAACTTAGTGTTGAGTGTCTTAACACTTTCGGTCCCCACTTTCCGTCAATTTCTGGAGGCATTGTGTGTTGTGTTGCGTGTTGAGTGGCGGAACACAACACTGTGCTTTGCCTCGTTACAAGAGCGAGGAAATAGAGATATTAAATATTTTATTTCCTCAAGTGGTAATTGACCTGTCGCGCCACGACTGGCCCCTAGAGAGAGAATATTATTGTTTAACTGTATAATATATGAATATTTAATTTAAATATATTATAATCAAATATAGATAATTTAGTTAAGATTATAAACTAAAGTATTATCTTTTTTTATAAAGTAGGTAAGTAAAGTAGGTATTCCTTATTCTTTTAGTATGACTATACTAATAATTTAAATAATAAGAGGCTAGCTTCCATTTTATACATTAAGGGGTGCTTAATTCGTTTAGGGGTTAATTTTCTTGCCTACCGAAAATTAGCGAACGTTATCTAAGTGACGGGCACTTTTTGCCGCACGCGCGGCTTTACCGTGCCGCTTTTAATTTGTCATTTGGACAGTAGGTAGGTTAATTTTTTTTCGTCCCGCTTTTTATGCTAAAATAATATGACATCTGTAACCCTCGTCCACCCCTTTTTATGATGATGTCACTTATTAAAGAACGCGTGGTCTACATTCATAATTTAGTGGAAATATTTGATTAAATTAATGTCGCTATTCAGTTAACCAAATAAATAGATTTCATTGAAGAAAATATTTAACGTGAGTTTTAAAAGCAAATGGCCCAGGAATATAGTGTACGGCGAACACAATTCTAACAGGATATTAAAGTATGTGGATTCAGTGAATTCTACGTAACGTTTACTTTGCGAATAATAAGAGAAACCAATGATATCACCATCTAACTGTAAGTAAACAATAACATTAGAATCTCCCCCCTAATAACGTTGAGATTTCAGAAGTGGGCGGACGGCACCCAATCGTTCACAGATCACACACACGCACAGCGCAAACACACGCACAGATTACACATAAATACATGTAGCATATAAATAAGTATAGATCGAAATATTCGCGGGAGAATTTTCCTCCCAAAAGCCTTTATTTGCATTGGAGCGAAAATATTTAATCAGGCGTATAATCTTAGCGTTTTCCTACGCCTTTGTGGTATGAATGTATACGTTTCCGTCAAGGCTACGCGAATTTTATGTTGGGTTCGTGTGTGATAAATGGCGGTGCCCGTAATAGAGTTCTCGGGTACTTTTTAATTATACGTTTCGAAGCGACACAGTGTATTTGTTGAGCTTATAACTTTTAATATTCTTGGACTTTTCTTAGTCGTTGCTACGGTAACGATAACTGCGACGCGGGTTTTTTATTTTTTTAAAGTGTTATTGTACACTTACATAAGAAAAAGAATTTTTAGAAAAAAATGGCGATATGGTACGGGTACCATTTAATATAAGTAGGTTAAGTAGCCTTAACCTACCTATTAATAATTAAATATGTTATATATTTAATTAGCGGACGCGCGCAGCTTCGCTTACGTATTTAGGGGTGAATTCTAATAAACCATGAAACATGTGTTGAATGAAATATTTTTAAGAGTCTATATTTCAAATTTTATAAAAATCGGTGGCGTTTTAAGAATTTTTCCATACAAACTTTCTATCCCTTATTTGCACCCTTATGGAAATAATTCTAGAAAACCATGAAATACGTGTTCAATTAAATACTTTTAAGAGTCTGAATTTCAAATTTTATAAGAATCAGTGCCGATTTAAATTTTTTTCCATACTAACTTTCAACCCCTATTTCGCCACTATAGGGTTAAAATTTTCCAAAATCCCTTCTTAGTGGATGTCCAGATTATGAAAGTAAACATGTGTCCAAATTTCACGTTTCCACCATCAGCGGTTACGGCTGTGCGTGCGTCTTACCTCAGTCAGTGAGGACAAGTCCTTTTATATATATAGATTATTAATTTCCATTTTATACTAATTTAAAAATCAAAACTTTATAATTAATTCTTTATAGATGTATCTTACATTGGAAGTTATTGCAAGGTGATGAAAGAATAACCTATAAAAAGTTTAACAGGCAGTATAAGAAGTATGGTCCTAACGCGATTTGATGTTATCGTTTTCTCGATTTTGTTCAAGCTGAGATGCGTTGTACGATTCACTTCCATACTTTAGTTTCAAAACGAGAGTTTTCCGATTTTCCGCGTCATTACACTAATGTGACAAACGCCGGTTTATGTTCAGAATGTCATTTTCATCCATTATGAGATTTGCGAGATCTAATAATTTTACACGCCTTTTCAGTTTCTTGCACTTTTAAGTTTGGTAAAATTACCCATTTATGTGCGATAAACTTACTATGTTCCTTATATGCAATAACTACGCATTTGTAATAATTTTCTAACATTAGGTTTCCAGGTTCCCTCTGCCTACTTGTACGCGCTTGTGTTTTTTCCAAACTGATTACTATTTTAATAAGTTATATTTTATTTAATTTTTTTTTATAAGAATATATATATCTACTTTATAAAAATATTTGAAAATCGTTGATATTCTAATTTTACGTCTTAGACATAGGTACTTTAAACTGTGTAACACAATGCAAGAAACTTAATTTCTCCAAATAAAAAGATAATTTTTGTAGCTGTTTCTGTAGCTTCTCATTTACTAGGTAAGCATATCGTGCAACCTAGAGCTTTATTTGAGTGGAGCTTTTAAAGTTTTAACTTGTAATAAAGCTTCTTTTATGGAGAAAAGTGGATAATACTGAGCGGGACGTTAAGTAGGAGTACGTGGATTAAAGAGTGCATTTTATATAGTGTCATCTGAATATTTTATATTTCCCGTTTCGTCGCTCTTGTGACGAGGCAACAAGCGATGCCTAAAAATGTGGCGGAAAGTAGGAAACGAAGTGTTTTAACACTAGGTTTCCTCTACCGACCCTGTTATATACGGGAAACAGCGTGAAGCTAAAAAACACTTATATACCGTCACCATTATTCAAATGAATGAAGGCTTATAATCACAAGGACAATAATTATACTGATAGTAAGAACGGTTAGAAAAATAAATAAATAAATGTGTAAAATTAATATAATAATATAGTCAAATGACCAACGGAAAACTTATTAAACCGAACTAGCATACGAGAAAATATAAAAAGAATATTTTCTTTCAAAGAGCACAGAAAACATACTACATTTAATATATTACTTACTCAAATAAACTTTGTAAATATTTTAAAAATAAGAAAAAATATATTGTGGAATCTTTTCCGAGAGAAAATGTTATTCATATGCTACAGAATTAAGCTTTAATTAGTTTTTTAAGTTTTATACTCTCCATTGAAGCTTACTTTTACCTGCATTTTTTTTAATAACCCTAACAAGTTGGTGGTCTACATAATGTTGAATCTTTTATTTTATTACGCTGTCTGAAGCAGTAACGCAGATTTCCATTTCACGATTTGAGTCTTGTAGTAGACATGAAAGGTTCCTCGAGGGAGTTAGCGCACTTCCTCCACCCTAAGCCGCATCCGCTGCCCTTAAGAAAGTTATTTCAGCTTCTTTGTAAATATTTGATCTAATAAGTCTCCTTTAAAATTGAACTTACTGGTATCCTTATCCCAGTTAATGGTAACTGTTAACTTTTTGTAATATCTTTCTTTTCTCTTTCTCCTCTTAACACACTCCGTTCCCTATTTTCCGCTAAATTCTCGAGCTATTCCGTGTTGAGTGGCGGAATACAACTTGGTGAGTGTCTCAACACTAGGTTCCCTCAGCCTACCCTGCCGTGTGCGGGATACAGCGTGAAGCTGAAATAATATTTCTCAAATCTAAGAAATACAAACACGTACAAGTAATAATAGAATATCACGTACGTCTAAATATCTGCGTAGAGCAGTAGGCGAGGGATAAATAAAAAAAGACGATTCAGTAAATCCCAACATGACTTGTCGGATTTATAAAGAGTGTTCAGTCGCAAACTTTCCGTCCGAGGTCATCAAAATTCTCCCCTCGCGCGGACGATTGAATGTTATGGGCCGCGAGATCCTCGCTTCTTCTAAATTATAGCTTGTTTGCCGTACTTGCTCTGTGATATAGTTATCATTAATATTATGAACCATTTATAGCGGCATTGAGTTATTTTATCGAAAAGGAATATTGAAATAAAAAGAATAAGTTGGTTTAAGCTTTTTCTTTCATGGTAAGAGGGAACCTTATGTGTGATGTTTCCTCTGATGAGACATTGTATGTTGAGAGGTGCAACTCAACGCTGCGGTTTGTGTATCAAAGCGGAGAAATGAAGTAAGTATTAGTTATTCTCCTTAGTTGAGATCGATTCCACAAAAAATATATACAAAAAGTAATATGTGCAATGTGCAAATAATTAGAATTTTATGGATAAGTTTGTTTGTTACGATTTTATACCGAAACTACTCAACCGATTATGATGAAACTTTGTACACGTATTCTCAGTGCTATTAAAACGGACATAGGATATTTTTTATTAAAAAAATATTTAAAAAAAAAAGCAATTAATTAATTCTCTAGTACGATATATGCAATAATGTGATTGCGTTCACAGAGATGAGAAATGAGATCTGTCGTGCGTACTAAAACATACCTACATACTCGTATGCAGTACGTAGTATGCACCACTCATTACAGTCTGACCAGATAAGAACAATTTATACACTGACACGTGACAGCGTAAGCTCGTACATTTTCATTTTAGCAAAATGTTTAATTATGCATATAAAAAATTACGAATGCAATTCAATATTTTTTAATATAAATTAATTATATAAAGATGCAAATAAATAGATTAAAAATATATATTAAATACAGCGTTTGTCGGTAAACACAATGGTTTTAGGTTCGATTCTTTTTTTGGGGAATGTATTATTTTTCGAGAACGATAAAATGTCGTTCTGGTAACAAGACAAGTTCGTAACACAACATACAATGTCTGGAATCGATATTGGGCGGAAATTGGGAAGTGGAGTCCCTTTACACTAGGTTCTATCAGCCTAACCTACCTATATGCGGTATACAGTGATTATCATTTCTTCGCTCTGGTTTCGAGGCAATACACGGCGTTGAGTTTCGCCACTCAGCAGACAATGCCTGAAAATTCTGCGAAAATTGGGGAATGGTGTGTTATAACACTAGGCTGTACAAAATCAATCTCGCAATATCTGTTACAATTTAGTCATAATTAAGCGTAATATTTCATTTCTATTGTTACTGTTAGCCCGAATTGATTATAATTAGTGTCTGTATTGTGTCCAATTGTTAAAATGTGTGAATTGAAATTGAAAATGTGTGTATTTGTGTGTGTGTGTGTGATAAATTAAAATGTGGTCACCGTATTTTGCTAGTTAAAGACCTAATAGGTGTTCACACGACGAGTGAGCTAACCGAAATATGATTGTGGACAATACGCTTGTTATTACCATAAATAATGAAAGGTCTAATTTGATAAAGTTTGGTACAAAAGTTAATTGATTATGTTTCATGAGTAAAGGCAGCCCAATTCATAGGAGTCACTCACATTCCTGTATTATGCGGTTTTAATTTTTCATCATCATAGCAAAGTTGGCAAGAGAGAGAGAGAGAGAGAGAGAGAGTCACAGAGTGTTTTCAAAGAAAGCAAAGTTAACATTGACTTTCCTCTGCCCGCTCTACAAAAGAAAGGAATATAAAATGAAAACGTTCATAATAAATAGATTGAGTTTCAACGCAATAGCAAAATAAGATGAAAATAAAAATACGATAACAACGAACTATTATTAAACGACAGCTATTATTGACAAGCTAAAATAAATTATAAATTATTTAATGAAGTTTTTGAAGTTGCAAATATTTTTGAGAATTATTTTGCGAAAATACCAGCTAAGGTAACTTCATATCACACCTCTATCAGATGCAGTTAGATATTGCAAAGTAACACTAATAAATATAATAATCTATATTTATAAAAAAAGGACTTGTCCTCACTGACTGAGGTAAGACGCACGCACAGCCGTAACCGCTGTGCGTAGAAACATGAAATTTGGGCAGATGTTTACTTTCGTAATCTGGACATCCACTAAGAAGGGATTTTGAAAAATTCTAACCCTAAAGGGGTAGAATGGGGGTTGAAAGTTTGTATGGAAAAAAATCTAAATCGGCACCGATTTTTATAAAATTTGAAATTTAGATTTTTAAAAGTATTTAATTGAATATTTATTTCATCGTTTTCTAGAATTCTCCCCCTAAGAGTGCAAATAAGGGATTGAAAGTTTGTGTAGATTTTTTTTTAAATTGTCACCAATTTTTATAAAATTTGAAATGTAGACTCTTAAAAATATTTAATTGAACATGTGTTTCATGGTTTTCTAGGATTCACTCCCTAAGGGTGCAAATTAAGGTAAATTGTATGGAAAAATCTTTAAATCGCCAGCGATTTTTATAAAATTAGAAATTTAGACTTAAAAATATTTCATTGAACATATGTTTTATGGTTTATTATAATTCACTCCTAAGGCGCCACAGGCGAAGCTGCGCGCGTCTGCTAGTAGTTTTATATTTGTAAAAGTAACTAGTATATAAAACTGAATCTCTTTGTGCTCAGCTTTATTGCCCAATTAAATTAATACGCTTAAACAACTCTTGATTCGTGGATCTTGAGAATTAATTAACAAACTAAATGAGTAAACAGCTCGGAAGTAACTTACAATAAGACAGATTCATAATGCAATTTTAAAATGTAAAGTCTGAAGAAGTTTAGTTAAGTTATTGCTACGCTTGCAAACAAAGTTTCTTAAAATAATTTCAAGTAAATAATATAACAACGGTAGTAAAATAGTTCTTTAACTTAATTCTCTTTGTTTTTAGATACAATGTTATAGTCTAGCAGCTATATTATATATAGCTTTCATCTTCTTCAGCGATAAGAGCCTGAGTAAGTAAAAATTATTAAAAATACTTAGAAAATTATTAATGATATAGTAATTAATCTTCGACGATTTACTATTTTATTTTACGAATACTCGTATAATAAAAGAGTAGAAAAGTCATGTCTTGAAATACTGACAATTACTGGATAGAAAGAAATAAATGAACTTTGGTATAGTATGGCAATAGCTTAAAGCCTAAATAAACTTATGGTATAGTTTTCATCATAGTTTCAATTATTTTGACGTTTTAAAATCATTATAAATGAGTTGCAATAATAATTCAGTGTATTAAATAAATAATCGCAAATAGTAGTGGCTAACATTATGATAAAAGAAGCATATGCATGTATGCCTTAAATAAAGGACCAAATACATTTGAAAACATTAAGAGAATTCTGTTGAATCGCTGGTAAAAAAAGAGAAGAAAAGAAAAGGAACTTTAATTATACGGTCAACAAATTACTGCGGGGAAAGTTTTTTTTTACGAAATGCGTGCAATTGTCCTAGAAATAAAGTCTACGAGCACTCCGATCGTACGCTTTAATGGTGTTTTAATGGGCCCCGTTCTGGAAAACAATGTAAGACTTGTGGTATCAAGTTCTTTTTTCATTTCCTTTTGCATATTACAAAAGTAAATGCATTATTTGATTAGTTATTCGTTACAATTACATTTTTTTTGGATGACCACTCTTTTAATCAAAGTCGAGGGGCTGGTGGAAGTATTAAAACGACTAGAGCTTATTAAATTATTTAAAATTTAAATTATTCTATTAACGATACGATATTTTATCAATTGTATATAAATATTATGAAATAAAAGATTCATGAGGCCGTCAGCCGCAGAAGTAAATGTGTGCGATTATATAACTCAACGGTTGTGTATTTGATTCCCATTTGGAGTAATGAAATATTTAATATTTTTGTTCTCTCGCTTTGTTAACGAGGCATAGCGCGGCGTTAAGTTCTGCCATTCAACTCGCAATATCTCAGGATTTTGGTGAAAAGTGGGATATGAAAGTGCTTTAATGGGTTGCGGAATGCAACCTTGAAATTAAATTGGGAATCAACAAATGAAATTAAAATTGGGAACCCTAGGATCGTCCTGTCTACACTTCTATGTAGGGAAGCTAAAAAAAGAAGCTTTATTTTATGTTATTTTAATTCAATTCAGAAGGAATAGAAAATATCCGATGGAAACGGAAATGAATGGAACTGATATCATAGCACGCGTTGCTAGGGGCTTATCGATCATGGCTGTGTCGCAAGTAAAAGCTTTTAATGTTTGTTTTCTTTATATTTTTCTTCTTACATAATAGAAAATAAAACTCATTACACTAACTCAAATACAATACAATTTCTCATTCTTTTTGTTGCTTTACAAAATCATCTTTTTAGCGCATTGGGCCAGATAATGTAAATACAAGAAATATCAAGTACAAGTTACAAATTAAATTTGTAAAAAATTTTCTTCCAACTAAAATGTTATATTCCATATGTTTTATGTATGTTCCAGTTGTAGGTCGCACAAACCTGAAAAAAATAAGGTCAAATTCCACATCAAAATCTATTCAGAGCTTGACTAATAGGTGCACGTCACGGGACAGGAGACTTAAAAGCGGAAAAAAATACGCAGCAGCTGTTTCGATGAAAAATAACGTGTCATTAATCATAACGACGAAAGAAAGGAGCGACAGGGCTGCACGACAAATATCTTCCTGAGGATGAGGATGAGGAACCCCGTGTTTGCATTTACCCACCCCGCCGGCTGTTCCCGGCTCAAATCTCACTTTCGTTCCACATAAGATAGCTGACATTTACTTAATGAATACGAAAAAATATGTCACTTGGTTCGTGTAGTGGATTGAAGCTTTCAAACATAATGGCTGTTGTACGCTTGATGCTTGTACTCTTACTTACATGTGTTTTGTAAGTATATATATACTGTTTAGAATTTAAGTTACTCTATAGAAGAGATTATATTGGTTACGGGTCGTACGATATATTAATTTTTAATGAAGAATCTGCATTACGTTTCGGCGTAGAATTCCGCTGCTCAACACGCAATGCCCTCAGGATTTAGCCGAAAATCGGGAACAGAAGTATCTTAATGGGAAAGGAGTGTTTTGACAAAGAGTTTCCAGGCTCCCTCTGCCTACCCTATGTGCGGGATACAGTGTAAAGCAGTAAAAAAGCTGCTTTACGTTTTTGAATATTGATTTTGGCTTTTTTTTTAGATTTAAATTACAGTGTCAGTATTTTTATTGAAGTACAAATAACATATAAGCGTTATTTACCCACGTCATATCACGAACACTCGTGTTCAAATTTATTTTTTGTTATCTATCCTATCTCTAGCATTTTTAAGTGACAAACTTCAACACGTAAATAAAACGTGAATGTGATCTATACAATTTTCTTTGTAAATAATTTATACGAGTAAAAATAAACAATTCATGGAAACTATGAAAGGAAGGAAGCTACGAAAATAAGCAAATATCATTTATTTTATTTATTTTAATAAATATATATCGTAAATTATTCTGTGATATTATAAAATACAATAAATCTCTTGCATAAAATGACCTAAATAAAATTATTTTATTTCTCATATTGCGCTCGTCGTCGCGTTTTTTGAAGTATATTCAAAGGGAAAAAGAAAGCTAGTCTTCATTTTTAATAAGGCAGGTAAGTAGCGTTTTAGGTTTTCCTGTAAATGAAACAAGTCTATAGAATAACATGTGAACGAAGAAACTATATTAAATTCGTTCATTTCGGAGTCTTTCGCGTGGTTGCACTTTCTCAGTGGAACTATTAGGAAAATATATTTATAGCAGAATTTTTGTGAATATAAACGCGATAAGTTGTGGGTTCGATTCCCACTCGTGGAAATGAAATATTTACTATTTTAATTTTTTCCGCCACTCAACACGCAATGCCTCCAGAATTTGGTGGAAAGTGGGGAGCGCAGTGTCTTAACACTAGGCTCCCTCTGCCTCCCCCCCTACATTATATCCCCTATTTAGAATTATCACCATCTCCTTTAAGTATAGGTAAAACTTAACCTAAAATGGCTTAAATATTCAAGTATACCTACAGGACTAACATTGATATGTACAGAAGCAGGCTGGGGCACAATAATTACGCACATTACTGCGTCGACTTGACCGTGGAAATGGAAATGTCGGGTCGCGTTGCCCGGACATGCTCCGCGTATGCCTGTTATGTTAGCTTTGATCATTTCTCCTAAGAGACATATTTTCTACTAAAACGTTGGAATATTTCCTTAATAACGCTTAGGTGAAGTAAATTTATAACAAAAAATAACTTTAATTATAGCAATATGTATTTGTATTTAAGTTCGTGTATATAATTTAAATATTTTGTTTATATAATGTGTATTATTCATAAAGTATAGATAATTTAGTTAGCCTTTGGATGGTTTTTGTATTAAAAATAATGTTTTCTTTTATTAATGTACACATTTAGACTAACGTTATAGTTAAATATTAATGTTTATTGCCAATAAAGTCGGGGGTATAAATCTCTTTGGAATAAGAACGTTAGTTGTTCTCTCGAAATAAAATTCTATACAATGGAAGGAAATTCTAAAAAAAATAATAAAATATATTTGTTTTTGTAGGTAGTTTTAAATTAAATTTAAAATATTAATTACAATTTTAGCTTCATGCTGTATCCCCCACTTTACAGGGTATGCAAAGGGAACCTGACAACCTAGTGTTGGGATACTTTGTTCTCCATTAAGACACTTCCGTTCCTCATATTTCGCCGAACTCTCGAGTGAGCATCGAATCCACAAAAGTCACACGCTAGTGCCCTTGCGCCAGGACTGGCCTCGATATACCACCTCGGCTCGTATACAACAGTTAATTAGCATAATCAATTAGGAAAGAACTCTTTTCGACATAAATGTCTATTTAATTTTCTAGAGTAACTAACGACCCCTTGCTTTTTGCTTATTTATTTATTCTCAAAGAAATGAGTTTTTCTAAAAGGATGCTTAAGATAAGAGTTTGCATTTATTTTCTGTTGGATGTGAAAGCTTGCTTTATATATATTATTATATTCGTTTATGAGTAATTGAAAACTTATATATTTTTCCTTTGTGTTATCATATAAATATAGATATGGGGAACGGAGTGTCTAAACAGTAGGTTCCCTCTGGCAACCCTGCTGTGTGCGGGACACAGCGTAAAGCTGATATAAATTAAAGCTATTAATATTAAAATCTGTATTTTTATATTGCTTTACATTTTGAGAAATGTGCAATCTAAAGCAAACTCATAGCGACACACAAAATCCAAGTTAAGTTACAATTTGCGCGACGCTAAGCACGGGAATTACTTCCTGATTTACCAAATTTAACTTTGTGGATAAATAGCAAAATTTACTGAATTTCATGTTTAAATTATGAACTTAAAATGTTGCATTATGTTATGTGTTTCATATGTAGTGAAGTAGTAAAAATATTTCTTATTATTCTTTAAAAAAAACTAAAAAGCTAAAACTTTTTTCAGCGTATCCCACATGTATGGATTTATTCTGTATAAACGGAACTATAAATATAATAATATATATTTATATTTGATTTTTTTCTGTGATATACTAATAATTTTAAAATTTTAGCATTTTATTTCTACTGTATGTTCTCATTTATTGCCAATTTTTACATTTTGCGGGGAGTTTCGTACAAAATACAAATATTTTTGCTGCTGTTTTTGCAAGTATAAACAGCGGACAGACGGATAGATCAACAGACAGACGGATAGATATAGGTAGACATGTGGACTCCAAAGCGATCCTATGAGCGTTTTATTTATGAAAGAACAGTATATTATATTGTATGCTATGTTTTGAATTTAATAACTTAGTACTTAACTGTCATAAACTAAACAGCGAAGGTAATGATAAAAAAAACAGAAAAAATATAAAAAAAAATAAAAAAAAACAATAGAAAGTTAATAAAAACCATGAAAATCCTATGTAAGTCACATATACATAAATCGATGATACTAGGCGAAACTAAGGGGGGATTATAAGACACTCGTAGTTAAAACGCGAACTAAAATTAAGTAAAAAGTTATATTACCATTTTAATATAACAAAAAAATGAAAACAAATACAATTAAAATATAAACATATAGAGACTTTCTTATTACCTTTACAAGTTATGCTTAAATTCAAATAAAACGAGTAATATAATATAGGGGTACAAAATTGATCCACCGGTAGGCTGTCTAAATGCCTCCGAGCCGTGGATGTATTACGGTAAGCTTACAAGATGCGAAATATCTCACTCAGGCCGATGTTTAACATATAAATTGCTATCAATTTTTTAGATTTATATTCGCAAGGCTGTTCGACAGAGATAAGGCGGGCGGCGCGCTCTGCCTTTACTGCATAAGTACAAAGTACACACCCGTTGGTATATCAAAAACGATTAGAGATTCAACTTTTAATACTAAAAAAATTGAGTACGTTTTACGAATTCCATTTCGTTTTCAGATGAAAAGCGAAATCGAATCATGCTTATTTCATGAAACTATCTATTTTATTATGTAAAGGTTTCTGTGGTTGTGACTTGGAGTTTTATTTAAAATGGAGTTTACAGTTTATTTAGAGTATGAAGTAGAATACGCAGAAATTTAATTCTTTTTACAAAGTATATGTCATTTTATGGTTTTTTAAAAACCATTTTTGTTCTTTTTTTCTACTTTTGCAATTAAATATGTTCATGCAATTATGTTAATTTTATCTGTTTCAACATCCGCCTTGGGATAAAAAATGAATTATATACCTCATTCTGTTTATTTCGATTTGTATTCAATAAATAATTCTTTATGATTTTTATTTAGGATTTCTTATGGTCTTACAGTAAATACACATAAAGATAAGCTTCTTAGCAACAAATAGTAATCTACTGTGTAGATATAGAGATATATTTTGGTTACGCGTGGTATAACTTTATTAAGTTTTCGCGTTACAACTAATTGAGCGTTATGGGAACTAAAATAACGGTAATAAATAAGATGAATGGCTTGCAATAGCCATATATTCATCACGGTAAGCGCATCATCAATCTTTTTCTTATTTACTGTACTGCTGGCGTTACCTCGACTTGCTATCTGATATCTTTTAGAAATTACATTAGAGTAGATGTTTTATATTTCTTTCAATTTATTTTATAAAACTGTTTTTGGTTATTATTATAAAATAATTATTTTCATTTCGTTTCGGTAATTAAATAGGATGAAATAATATAAGTATATCAACAGCATGATAATTTGGTAGTGATATATCACGTACATACACATTTGCGTATTCCTTGTGATACTTCACTTCACAAGTGTAATAGAATATTTAGTATTTTGGTAACAATTCTCTTCTGTATCCGCAGAGCGGAGAATTAAATATAATGGAACATGGTTCCATTCCCCAAGTGGAAATGGAATCTACAACTAACATTGGGTTTTTATAATCATATTTTTCTCCACTGTGCCACTGTAGTGTCATTAATATGTTACATTGAAAGAATTTCAATAATGTAATATGTAGTGTAATTTGGTTTCTAATATTTCGTTAACAAAAATGTTATCTTACTTAATAAAGCCAAAAAGAAGCCTCTTGAAAATTAAGTTCTGTTGACATTGTGTGTCAAGTAGCGGAAATCAACGCCGCGCTTTGCCTCATTAATGCGAGGTATGTATAAGAACGCTCTGGTGCGAGAATATGAAAATATACTACTACTACTATTATATATACTTAATTTTCTCGAGTGGAAATCGAACCCATAACCCATCGCATTTTTAGCCGCACGCTTGTGCCCGTAGTACCTTATTTGGTATTCGTATATAAAAATAAAACAGCTACATAAACTCCTTTTAGTGGCTTAATATATTCGCTGAGCGTCGTTCCACGGTGACCGTAGGGTAAAATAAAGTATATTACATACATTTACTAAGATCTTATTTGCTTGTGACTCGCTTTATTGCACATTTATTAAGTTTGGACCTTTTTAATTTTTTACGTTTTCCGTTATCTGTGTACTTAAAAGTTTTATAGTAAGATTTTTATGTAAAGATTTTTTAATTAATTCTCTGCAGAGAACAAACTACGTCTACTATGAACAAATTAACTCTAAGCCTTCATAAGTTCGTAGTATTTATTTACTTTAAAATTATTTTAAAAGTAAATTTCTTCTCTTTCGAGATATTTGTTTCCCATGCAACGGTAGGTTCTACAAGTGTTGCGCATTTTAGGCAAAACAATAACTTCTTCACGTATTATTACCAACACTCTATCATGGTGACGTGAGTATTGAAAGATATATGAGTACCCTACACCCTACCAACAAATGCTTAGCTGCTTCTACTTCTAACCTCCCTAAATATAGGGTGGAACAAGATATTTCAGTAACTTCACCCCATTTTACCAAATAACTTTGATCTGACATTGTCATTATTAAAATATACTTAAATAATAAAAAAAAACATCCAATTTTATTCTTCAAATATATTTTAATATCTAAAAACTAGAGTTACAGCACCTCATTAAATTAATTCCTTTATAAAAAAAGTAACAGCACTTTTTTTCGAAATTGTAGACAAACTGTGAACGTAATTATGAAAAAGTTGTAATAAAATTATGTTATTTAAGGAATAATATAAAGCTTGATAAGTATATGATGGTATTTCGATCATATATTTCATAGAATCTGATAAGAATTTCCTGTTATACGTATAACAAGATGAGGGTAATAATAACAATATAGATGATATACTAGAACTGTAATCAAGATTATTGGAAAATAGAAAGACGGCGTTCAAATTCGGTTAAAGTGCGCCATCAACATCAGTAAGATTGCCACGTACTGTACATTAATATTGTAAACTGGTTTTGGTTAAACTTCGATATACTGGTGCCGAGCAGAGTTGGTCACAAATCATATATAGTTTATATCTTTGCTGGAGTTTAATCTGCACGATTTGAATATATGGATGCCTTTGTCCTGTACCAAAATCCGAATTATGACGGCTTTGCGCTTTCATCAATTACACGTTTTGAACGAAAAAACGAAAATTATATTCAATATGCTTAGCCTATATAAAACTCCATTGCTATTGAAGTCCGCTTAAAAGCTTTGACCTGGAAATTTTATTAAGAATCTTGTGAATTTTTTTGTCATTGATTACAACTGCTATTTCGTGATTGCGTCGCATTTTAGGCCACTCTCATGTTCTTCTAAACCTTGAAATTAGTAGGATGTATAAATATTCCGACTTTTAGTGATGTTCTAGGAATGATTTTGATTACCATGTTATATTTAATTTAATATAATATAAGATAGATAAAGGATAAATAATTTAATTTTATTAAAAAAAAAACATTTAAAATGTATATATTATATTTAAATCCCTCCTAATCCATGACTAATAAGAAAATATAACATTCTTATTGTTCAATTAACTTCAAATAGCAGTGCACTGGTCGATAGCGTACCGCAGGTTGTGTATCTTAGCTTCTCCTTCTTCTTCTTCCTGGCATTAATCCCGGCTATTACCGGGGTCTGCCTTCCTACTTAACCTACTCCACTTTGCACGATCTTTTGCGTCCTCGGTGGTTAGACCATTGGCTCTCATGTCCTGCATCACGACATCCAACCAGCGCTTCCTTGGGCGTCCGGGAGGTCGCGNAGGAAAAGAGGAGGGGAAGGGGAGGAGTTAGGACACCATTCTTACGGACTGGATGAGGATGTAACAACCCACAAACAAATATCGGACAGATATTAGTCAGGACATCCTCTGGATATAAATTGTATGTATCTTAGCTTCTCCGTTACCATATTAAATATTTTTTGTGTTAGAACACAAATCTAGGAGTTCTACTCCTAATTTACGATATTTGAATTTAAAAGGCTGAAAGTTAAAACGGTTTCAGAGCAATTAAACTCCAATAGATTACGAAGTTAAATAAATCTGCGATTTCCTCCTTGTCACAACGTCAATAATTGCCAGTATAAATGTTTACCAAATCTGCTATCGAATGCTTATTCAGCTTTCATTCGAAAATTAGGCCGGCGTTACCAGACGACCTCTCGAGAGTTTTGCAAATAAATACAACGGTCCTAGTGCAAATACTACCCGTGATTGCAGGAATTTATACTGTACACATCACCTTTTACTGTCTACATTTACATACGTCTCGATGAATATTTCATTTTGAACTTCAAATTGAACTTTGAACGATTTAAATAGGTTGGTAGCTTTAGAAATCGATTCGCCTTTCAATTACTCTGTCAATGTGGTGTCGGTGTGTGAAATGGATTTAATTAATTAGCAACTACTGAAACGTGTTACTTGGTGAGATTAAAATACTGGACAAAATCAAATACGTACTGCTAAAACTTATGTATTGTGTTTTTAATACTTAACTTAATTTAGAGAAAATGTATAGTTGTATGTTCTTATAAAATGTAATAGACATTTTATCTACTACTTTGGATATTTTTGGAAGACTTCTTCAATAAGGTGATTTTTTTCCTTTGCAAAATAAATAATACTTTTAATGACTCCTATACCATGCATAAGACATGTAGTAATTTACGCTCAGTTCGTTGCATACCGCATATACATAACGCATATGCGTGAGAGGACAGCATAACTCCTCATACACACCCACATGACATTAAATCAATAAGTTGCTCGACACATACATTTATGTGAAATATATTTATAAAAATTAAATTTTATTGTTAAGAATTTAGTTATAAAATATAACAATGAATTAAAGCGGGCGAAGCCGCGGTTGGTTTTCTAGTATATTATCACGAACTTAGTGGACAAAAATAATATTGAAATATATTTCCTCCACTTCACAGTGCACTTAATATACAGATTAAAGACGTCATTACAAGGATACAATAGTTTGGGAGACAAAACAAGGGACCCCGAGCGAGGAAATAATTACAGAAACTAGTTCATTCACGTTTACGATTAATGCTACGTAGTTCAGCAACGATTTACAACGCTCTATCAACTTCGTTCTACAACATTTGATTTATGTAGACAAATTCGATTTGTTTGTCCTTTGTCCATCGCACTGATTGGGACGTAGATTAACAAAAATATATGTTAGGGTGGGTTTGTTTAACTGAGAAGTTACTAGTCGTATAGTTGATATTAAATTATACTATGTAGGTTCTAAAAAATACACTATAGCTAAATAAGCTTATAATATACAAAATTCTTTATTTATATATTAAAGAATTTAAAATAAAAGTTTTTGTTTTAATATGATATCTTATTTCTTTTTGTAATTATTAATAAGTATTACTGTTACTATATTAATTTAATTTTAGTAAATTATTGAAGGTAATTAATTATTAGAAATATTATCTTGTTTTATTTTGAAGCCGTAGCCGTCATAATCGTAGCTCCCATCCACATTAAGGGGAGTCGCGGCGTTAAATTCCGTCGCTCAACACGCATGGACATTTGGGCGGAAAGAGAAGAATGGAGTGTCTTAACACTAGGTTTTCTCTACTTACCCAGCTATGCGAGATAAATTACCTATTTTCCTCTCCCACTAGAACTTACAATATAAAATAATTCGTATTGGTAGGAGCAGTAAAATATAAAATTTTCAACAGACTTTTTAATTATTTGCGAATTGCAATTGATATTCGAAGCTTCTGAGAAGAAAATAGTCATTGATATTTTCCTTTGGGAAATCAGTTCTCAGAGGCAGATAAAATCACTAGATGTTTTTCAAAGGAAAAAAGAAAGAAAAAAAGACCTTGCGGCTGTAAGTCCTGGCAATGCCTTTGATGGTGCGATTACAAACGCCACGCAGTTGTGGTAATTAGAAACGGTGTGAGTGCTAACTAAAGTCCAGTATTATTCTGTATTATTTTTCATATGATTTCCTTTTCTTTTTGAAATTTATACTTTTACAACATAAGAATAAAACAACGTACTATATTGTTATTACCTATATTTTTTACATGCAGTATATAAAAGATTTTATGTTTTAGTAATAGTTAACTTTTATTTAGTCCAGTTCAGTCATTAAATTTACAATAACTAAACAGATAACGTCATCTTTTGTACTTATTATAATAATTATATTATTAGTATTTAATTATAATGAATTTAGAAATTATAATAAAAAGAATCAAATGTCGAAGCTTGAAAATGTTCTATACTGGACAACATTTTCCCAGAATAATGACATTCGTCCGTACAAATCCTGATATCGTAAGGGAGTACGCAGCCCATACAACTGTGTCGATTTAGAGCTACTCATACAGGTGCGTTTATTTACATTCCTTTAGAAGTAGGTGATGCGTCGTCTTCGCGCCTTGTCGCTGGTTGAATGCGCCCACCTCCTTTATATCGCCCTTCTAATATATCTCTTTTCAAATGGTATTCTATAGATGCGTTTTAATACTTGTTTACGATGTTACTAGCGATACAAGCGAAGCTTCACACGTTGTCTAATAGCAAAATTATACAATATGTTTATGCTATAGCCTATGTGTTATTCTGATGTTAAAGTTTCATCCAAATCCGTTCAGCAGTTTTTAGGTACAAGTGGTACAAACATCCATCCTCAAAAACTTTTACATTTATAATATTAGTAGGATATGAGTTTCTGAATATTAAACAACGTCCCTACCCTAGTTTTTGCTGTTTGGAGCTTGAAAAAGTTAATTAGCTTCGCGTACGTCGAGAGCCAAGTAATATGTTTTAGTATTATATTTATGCTTACTGTTATATAGAACAGTTTTATCATATTACAATATTATTTCCACCACTCAACACCTCCAGAATCAGTGGAAATTGGGAAGCGGAGTGTCTTAACTCTAGGCTCTTTCTGCCTTCTCTGCTACATGTAGGATACAGCGATATGCTTATTTGAGTTTCAGGCACCTAATACACTTATATAAATAGAAAAATTTAAAGATCGGCCTACCTATTTATAGTCAGGCAATACATCTCAATAGCCATTGTAAAAAAAATATAATTTCATTTGATGCCATTATCACACAACTACGTATTTCCATTAGACAAATTCCCAATCGGGAAACATCTGATTTCACCTAATACTTGTCGATTTAGGTTCTACTTGAGAGTTTTTTACATATAACATGCTAGGCAGGGAGAGTTTGGGAACCTAGTGATAAGACACTTCGATCTCATTAAGGCACTCCCGTTCCTCACTTTCTACCGAATCTTTGCCTCGAGAGAGGGAAGGAAAATATTAAATATCTAATTTCATGATAATTTATTTGCATTAATAATGCGAATGATTCTTGAGTAAAATTGAATAAAGCGCGACGTAAGACCTACTACCACTCAACATCTTTGTTAGGGACAAAGGGATGGAGAAGGGAGTGGAGGACGAAGCTACTTATACCTAGATTCTCTTATTGTATATAATAGATACTTCGCAAAACGCGAGGCGACGATATACAAGATCAATGAAATCAAATCGGTGTAGTGTATGAAACTGATGAATATGAAAATTAAGATATTTTAAATTAAATTTAATAAAAATTAAATAGAATATCCAGTTCGTCCTGGTTTCCTTAGAAATTTCAAAAATCCTCTCTTAGTGCTCACAATCCATAACCAGTCTACATACCTACGAAATTTTTAAATGCAGTAGTTTTAGTTTTACCGGGTGCAGTTACTTAGTAAAGGAAGATTTTTACATACATATTTATCAACTTAATGTGAAATTTATTGCCGTTCAATAAAGAGAAAAATATGTTGGTACTTAAGTATAATGTTATTCTTAATGGCGAAATGAGTAATATGCTGAAAATTGATATCTAAATAAGTATTAAATTTGGGGAGTAACCTACCGAGGCAAAAATATCTTAAATTTACCAATTTATCGTACCAATACATCATTCAACGTAATTTATTGGCAACGCTAGAATGGTTTGATGTTTTCCATAATTGAAAAAGTCTTTAAAAAACCTGAATATTTAATATTCTAAGCTTTATTATTAATATATTATTTTTCGTATTATGAAAAAAATATTTCTAAAAACGTATTAGTATATATCAGACAGTAGATATTTTGTCAAAGTATTTTAATGTTAAGTAAGTTAACAATTTCTGATGTTTTAAAAATATAAATAGCATAGTAAATAGGCTAAATAACATGTATCTTTTAATTACGGATTAATAAAATAAATCTCAAATAAACCAAATAGTTCATAAGGTAAGTTTCATTTGGTTGTACTCGCTTATATCTCGTATCTTTGAATTTAAGTGTTTGACCTCCCTTCATCCAAATGGAAGCCGCAGCATCGCTACAAATCTATATGCGAATATTAAATGAATCTTATTACGTGCGCCTGAAGATAACAAATTCAATGTTAACTTAAAAACATATATTTCGCCTTTTCTTTTTGTGTTCGTTTTTTACTTTCAGAAACTTAACTAGTAAGAACACGAGCGAAGTATCAAAAAATGTACAAGCTTGCCGACTCTTTAAATAATCTGAAAGGATCTAGCAGGGTAAGCATGGGAAAGCTTCACTGGCTTCTAAATAATTGCTTATACTATGTGTTTTCTTTTATATAGCGAAACAAAAAAACTAAATTTACAAAATTCAAGATATTTTTATGAAGTTTAAACTGAACGTGGCTATCGATATGTTCCCAAGTTATATCACAGGGTATCGATATGTTCACAGATTAATATATTAAAACAAAATTTATAATAGGCAACATTTTTTAATGAAAATTAGCTTCACGCTGTATCCCGCATGCAATGTAAGGTAGACAGAAGAAACCTAGTGTTAGGATACTCTTTTCCCCACTTGCCGCCAGATTTTTCTAGGCTCCAAATTTTGCCAGAGCGAAGAAATAAAAATTGATTCCCATGAGTTAATATCGAACCAACAATCGCCGCGTTACAGTCACAACCTTGTGCCCTTGCGTGAGCCACGTTCTGTTTAAATAATTTATATATATCTTTGATAGATAATTTATATATATCTGTAATGGTTGTTAAAACCAATAGAATTATAGGAAAAATAATTAATGAGAAGCCAGTGCAGCTTTCTCATGCATATTCTACTATCGACCCTTTATCGATCATAAGTAAAGTTAGTTATCATATTCTAAAATACTTGGTATATGTGTGCCATATCTATATGTATATTTCGGTCAATATGGATTATAGAAGGTCTATTCAAGTAAGGATATCCTCACAATGACTGACGATATTCGGGTTGATTAGGACGACGGGTCGTACATCCCATCCCTAAATCGTAAAAGGAATACATAAAAGTATTTTTCAAATTCAAGCAAAATGTTTCCCGACCAGCAAAGGCGAGCTAGTCTTGCAAAGTTTTTACAAAGAATAATTTTGTTGGAAAGTGCTCCATTCTGATGTAGTGTGCACGGTGTAAAAGTAAGTTAGGTTAGCTTAAAAATATAATATACGACTGTTTTAAAAGTTACTTAGAGTTACGACTCTACTGAAATAATACTGAAAGCCATTTTATTAATACTGAGATATATTTTTACAGAATAATATTGAGGAACTTCACATATACATTTTTTATATTGCTGCTTGTTGATTGTTAGAGCAAGTGAATTTAATTTGATAAATCGCCAGATAATTGAGGCCGTCATGGCGCAGGTGACAAGGGTGTGACTGTAACGCGACGGTTGTAGGTTCGAGGGAATGAATTATTATTTATTAATATTTTCATTTCTTCGCTCAATTCTGGGACGCAAGGATAAATTCGGCGGAAAGTGGGCAACGGAGTGTCTTAACACTAGGTTCTCTCTAGGTAGCGTGAAGCTGATCTAAAATAATATATCTCTCTATTTAGTTTTTATTTCATTACATATTTAAATGTAAATAATGTTCAGAGCCACAAATTGAACAAAATCATTCACTTCTTCAGTTAATTTTGAGCTTTAAGTCTAATAAAAACACTCTTAATGCCATACTTTACACAAATGCGTTCCTCTCTCTGCTAACGATCTGGTCATGAATATTCTTGCATATTCATCAGGATATGAATCACAATAATTTCTTACATTTTAGTTAATAAATTCAAAAGTCAGCTCAAGGAGTTTTTATTTAATTTAAAGGGCGTTTTTAAAATCAGTGTCAAATGTAAATGAGTATTTACTTTGTGTCTATTAATTTTAATTATGTATCACTTTTTAAAATATATTTTTTATATATTCCTTGTTAATGGATATACATGAAATTTATTTACCCATATTTACATTTATATATCTATCTATACATATAAATAAAATTGTTGTAGTATAGTGTCTCTTAGTGATTTTAAAATAACTGTGTTTTTTTATCCTCGAAATCTGCTTTTTGAAAAGTCCGGGTCTTAGCCTATCATAACATTCTAAAGTAATCTACCAATTTTCCCTAAATATAATTACAAAATTTTAAATAAATAATCGTGAAGCAAAACGGGCGAAGCCGCGGGTGGGTCGTTAGGGTATAAATAAATTCCTTAAGACCAAGTTATGTTAAATAATGGTGGGCAATCACACAAGAAATTCTCTCCCAGCTAATGTTGATTGCATTCATTTACAGAGTGCCCAAAAGAAAGACGTGAGTGAAGGGTATTGCAATAGGTTTTTCATTTTCTACCTTATTCCGACCTAAACATTTGGGTGGTTCGTATTTAAGCGATTTCTATTTTTTTATATTTTAAAGGTAAACCTCGAAATTATATTTTAAGACATGAAAAACGGCTACTATTAACTTTTTTAAAATTTTTATTCAATTTCCATAGGTCGCTGCACGTAAAACTTGAAAATGGTAATGGTATTGGTAATCCCAATAAAAGTATAGAAGGTATAAAAGTTAATAATTTAGCATTTTAGAAGAAAAGAAGAATTTATCCTAAAATTTACTTTAAAAATATACATATTAT
>JAKRZM010000222.1:745386-770451 GCA_036379175.1 Heliconius cydno galanthus
ATATCGAGATAAATAATAAAGTTAATTTTACAAAAGGCTGCACTGCAGTTTTCTCAGCTCTTTTAATTTTCTTTCAGCTTACGAGAAAATCCGGCTTGTGCGTCTTACAGCTAAATCTGAAAATCATCTTCAGACTAGACTGCAATAGCGGTTTGCACTAATTGCTTCAGGTGGGTATACTTGTATTAAAATTGTAGTGTATTTGATGTTTTTAAACAGAATTCTTAACAAAATAAATGTATAATATAGATTATTTATCAATATATATTTACAATATTGCTTGTAAATTATTAAGATAATAAATAACTGTCATGTGTTCCTAAAATATACAGCCTGATTGAAAACAAACATCCCTTTATGCCTCTTTAAAGCTTTTGTTTAATTTAATTATCTATGTCCATTGTTTATACAAACACATTTTGCTTATAAATTTAATACTACATATCATAACAACAAAATCAAAGGAAAATCGTCGATAGATTACTTTTGTAACATTGTTACCATTTTAAAATGTAAAATATAATTTATAATAAATACGTAAACCTTTATATTACTCAGTCGAAGAATATTTTGTTCAAGAATATTTTCCAACCTGGAGTTGCAAGTACTATATATATTTTCATAGCCGTTTCGAATGACAGGCGCAATCTGTTTTCAAAATAATTACTTGTGAAAGCCAAGACGAGGAAAATTAATTTCTTTGTGCTCTAACAACGTCGATATGTATTACTTTGTTATAATGTAGGTTCGTGTATTGAGTACGGTAGATGATATTTTACATCCGTTTTTGTATTTAAATTTAAAAAAAATATCTTTTTCATTTCAAAATGTACCTCAATAAATAATTTGTTGAGATTAATAGAGGAAAGTGTAAGTATTAAGTCTATACATGATATATTGAAACTATATATATACATTTTTTATCAGCTTCTAAGTGGGCATCCTAGTGTTAGGACACTCCGTTCCACACTTTCCGCCGAATTCTGCAGGCATTGCGTGTTCAGTGGCGGAACTCGACGCCCCGCTTTGCCACGACACCAGAGCGAAGAAATGTAAAATGTTAAATATTTCATTTGGTCATGCGAGAATCGAACCCACAACCTCTTGTGCTCCTGCACTACGCCTGCCCTATACATACATATTATTATACATGTAGAATAATCAAATTGAAAATGATATAAAAACTCGCAAATCCTAAATATTAACTTCGAAAGTCTTGGCCGTGGCTTTTATTCTGCGTCACCTTCAAACACTTTAGCAGAGGGCCGTCTAAAGTCATAATGTAGTTATTATTTCAGCTGAGCTCGTACCAGAGGCTCTGCCGTCGACAAGTCGCCCATTTACGCAGAATTATCGCTACTCGGTACGACAAAGTCGAGGACGTACCAACGAACTTGTACGACGCATTAGCGGAAAAATATTATTGGATAAAAGAAAGGACGTTTTTGGCGGCGCGTCCTCATAATTATATTCTAGAGCTCTTGAAGGAAATCTTATGATATGATAAGAAAGATTTTTCAGTTGAGCCTACACTAGTGGTATCTAAATATAAAATATATATTATTGTTGAGGTCGTATTGGCGGAGGGGCACAAGCGTCTGTAAGCGCGACGGTTGTGTGTTCGATTCCTACTTGAGGGATTGAAATATTTAATATTTTCATTACCTCGCTCTGGTAAGAATAGCATATCGGACTATACTATTTATTATTATTACTTTATATCTAAGTGAAAGTGTAAATGTGAAAGTTTATGACGATAAATGTTTCTTCCTTTTGTGAAATTGTACAGTTATATAGCTTATATCTTAGAATAACACAAACTATAATTTGTGTATAAAGTTTGTATAATTCTCCTATAAATATAACAATAAGTGTAAGCATGATGAGCCGCGGGCGGGTCATTAGTACATGCTATACGTTCACATAGTGGTGTGGGTGGGATGGCGTTTGAATGTAAGCGCAATAGTCATAGATTCAATCTCTGATATTTTTCTTTTCTAGTAAGACAAGTCTTGACAAGACAAGACGTCCTTCCCCTAACTCTGCAGCTCAAGAGAGCTCAGAGTGACGCTGAAAAACAAAGAACATATTTAGTATTCGAAGTCCTATTCAATAATATCTTTAGTAATAGTCCTTGTAAGCCTTGTATAGGAATAATTTTTAATTATATTTCTTTCAACTCATCAAACATAATGTATAAGGGATATGACGTAAGTATACACCCATAATATGTAGACATTTCATATATGAAAATATGTTCAATTCTGTATTTTGGACCGAATCTCATTAAAATTTTGTGGGTAGGGAGAAATTGAGACGAGTTTAATATGACATTTGTAATTACTTTTGTTCCCAGAGGAAGTGTAATAGGAAATGTTGCTAAAACAAATAGTTTTCTAGAAAAATGAGGTTGTTTTTGAATATGCTGTTTTTTTAAATATATTAAATTCTGCTTATATTTGAATGACAATCTTCTATATATTAAATATGTTATTTAAATCATCATGTACTTCAAGCGGATGGAGCTATACCTACCTATTACCAGAAAATATCCTCAATAAGGGCGGAAACATAATTATCTTTCAATGGCATTTTCAGTTTTGCTAACAGTGTCGGACAATTCCAATAAACATGTTACGCAATAAAAATTATGTTTTTATGCTGCATGTTTTTACACATTATAAATAAATCGATTTTCATCAAAGACCTAGAAAACTAAATCAACCGATTAGAATTTTGTTTTTGAGACAAAGCGCGGGGTTGAGTTCCGCCACTCAAGCTCCCTGCCTACCCTGCTATCTGAGCGTGAAGTAAAAAAATAACATTAGAATTTGTGAAAAAATAGTATATTCAGTGTGTTATAAAAATATTTTCTAAACTAAAATATTTCAAAATGCCTCGTGGCTCTGTCAACAATAAATTTTATTTAGCTCAAACTATAACATTACATAAAATATCTTTAAGCGATTAAGAAAATAAAAAAAAGAAATTTAATTTTGTACGTAAGTCCAGAAAAAAAATCTCAATTCACTTGGTAAGATTTTTGGTTATTTTTATAAAAATCCTTCAAAGAAATTTGCGGAAGGAAATGGGTAAAGCCAGCAAGATTTAGTGCTGTGTGATGACAAAACCAGTGAGGGCGAGGCGGATAGGGCGGGGCATGGAAGAAATATCTCGTACACTTGCCAAAAGTAAATCTATACTGAAAATTTATACAAATATAGAATATATTTATTTAAAAGGTAAAGAATAATTCATCGGTGGCAGGGGCTGTAATAGTAAGAATTGAAATATTATGGTAAAAATAGCACAAAGGATACGAGTATAATATAAAAAAAGTCTTTACAAACATATTTTCTATAATCGTTATAATTTGTTTTTTGCTACAAGCTAAAAGCATAAAGGAGAGTAACGAGAGAAGCCTTAGAGTTCAGACACTCTGTTCCCCACACAACGGTCCCATAACTCAAGGCATACAGTGTGAAGATTATGTTATTATTAAGTTAATAACACATAATAGGTAATGACATTTTAATTTGTAAATTGTTAATGAGTTCATATATTGTATAAACTTAACAAATAAAACGTAATGTTAAATAGAACTAGCATACTCTATAGAATCATTCTAATCATTCTCTTTTATTTTTATACATCCAAACAATATGTTATTTGAATTTCTATAATAGGTACATAATAATTAATTGCATATTTATTTGCAAGTTGCGAATGAGTTAGTACATTTACTTCATATTACATTGTAAAAATTTAACATATATATTTTTTTTTAACTGAGTGTAACTTCAAAAATTATATATAAAATGTACTTTTAAAAGCATTAAGAGCGTTCAGTTTTATAATTGGAACGTGACGCCATTATTTCCATATTCAAACCAATACTAGAACATTTCTCATCAAAGGAGGAAGTTAAAATAATTAATTTCCCCGAGTGGAATCGAACTGACAGTCACGTTTACCTCTGCGCCACGACGGCCTCTAAATAAACGTATGATAAATGATAATGCATACAAATATATCGATCGACAGACAGATAGGCTACATCCGTCATCTAACATTAGATTGGGGCCAATCTATCCATCGTAAAATTACAACAAACAACATTTACAACTTACAATTATAATTAACTAAGTATAAATGGTTCGTTTTGATCGATTCGTGGAGCAAGTGTGCGACTGCAAACGCGACCGTCGTGGGTTCGAATTCCTCTCGGGAAATAGAAAATATTTTATATTTTCATTTCCTTGCTCTGGTAAAGCGCAGCGTTGATTTCCACCACTCAGAGACGAAGACAATGCTTCAAAAAATCGGCGGAAAGTGTTGAACGGAAGAGTATTAATGGGACAAGGAGTGTCTTAACACTAGATTCCCTCTCTGCCTACCTTGCTATGTGTGGGATAGGTACAGCGTGAACATACAAAAAAATAGTATATGATAGTGTATTATATAAATTCATATGAATAAATAGACTATAGATATTTATTGGAAACTGACAAATCGATCTATAAATCAGATGATACACTATTTTCAAATTCACTTCATTCAATGTAATACAAGCTCGGTTATAAAGCTTTGAAAAAGCTTAATTAACAAACTTTCAGAAAAGTGAAAATTGGAATTTCTGCTGTTATTGCAATTGAATGTGAAGCTTAATTGTACACGTCAATCTTCACACATGTGGCTTGCAGTGGAGACAGTGGCTCGAGGGTTTTTTTATCTATACAGAAATTTCATTTATGAACGTAGTGAGGTTGGAAAAAGCATTCCATCTTTTATTGACACACTTGTGCTGAAATATAAGTTTGTAATGGCAAATTTATATCATTTTATATGAGAAAATTAAAATTATGAAATTATTACGGAACTTTTTATCTCTATCTTAAATCTGTTATATGTGGAATATTGAATGAACTTTAAAAACATAAGACTAAATAATAAATTATTAAAGTAATTGTAATCATGAATTTAATTGTAACAAAATATAAAAGTATTATTATAAAAAGTAAAAGCTGCATATACGAGTAGAGTCACATAAAATAAAATAGGGAAATCTCTTGACATCTTAAACGTACGTACGAATAAAGAAAAGACAGATACAGCGCTTACGAAATCTTTGTAAGTTAAAAACGAAGTAATCCTCTACACAAATTGAATACATGATTTTGTTGGCTTACAGAATTGTTTGCGTTTATATATCTCCAAGATTTTTTCTAACCGTGTAGGTACATTTCAATGAAATCGTATTCGTCTTACTCAAATAAAATTCAAATTCGTCGAGTGATACGAGCTACTCGCTACTCGCTGGGATTCAATCAAGTAGGGATTCGATTGTGGCGTCGCCTCATTTATATAAATGAACGAACGAGCCGTAAAACCTTTTTGCAATTTAATTACATTATTACAATGTTTTGTTTCAATATGATTTTATACCAAATGAAGGCTGGTTTGGGCTTGTTTTTTATTACTTAATTCAATTTTTTGGAGTTTTAGATAATTGTGTTTCTTTCGAAATCGCGATATACTAGTAGTACTAATTATTAGTTAATAATAATAGTTACTAATTAATATAATTACAATAAACTATTATTTTTTAAAGATTTTTTCTCAAATATGAAGAAGCGTTAAATAAAAGGAAAAGTTAAGATTGAATAATATATTAAATCTTTATATAGAGTACTATAACATTAGAAATAAATAAAATTTAAGAGAATTTATATTTCTTTCCAACTTTTCTTACCTTGTGAAAAAGGACGGTAACACGAACACTATAACTGAGATTGAAGCTTAATATTTCGCAAGCAGGGCTTTAGAACGAAAAGTAATTGAATTCCTTACTTCATTTTCAGAGGATTTCTAACGATTAACAAAACGAAAGTTGGCAATTTTTTCCAATTTCATTTGAAGGTTTTATATTTTAAACTTGTTATGTTCATTGTAAATAAAACAATTTAAATGCTTAATAGATTATTAAAAACTCTAAATGTAATATGTATATAGTATATACACATATTAAATAGATTTATATTAGATAAATAAAAAGTATTCTTTATTGATTTTAGTAGAAAACAATACATAGTTACGTACATTCCTACAAAGTTATTTATTGAAAAATATCTACAAACTGTCCCATATCCACATAAAAACAATTTTCCGTTCAATCCGAGTATAGGTTAGAAAGCAGTCTTATGTATACAACAAGAAGCAACGGCGAACGACTCGACTAAAGCCCTAGCTTCCTTAACAAGCACTTGGAAGACTGCCAAAATAGCAGGCGTTATTTAAAGCGTAATACTCAACATCGATTTTATTTGTCTTTGTAAAAGATTTTCTTTAAATAGGTCAAAACCGAACACTTTAAGCTTTTAAAATGACGATGTTCATAAAAGTATGGATAAAGAAGATTATGGAAGTTTAGTTATGGCATTATTTATTTAGTACTATTTGTAATATTTTTTAAAATTAATGTTTGAAAAATATCTATATATTTTTATGTGTGTCCATCAATTTCTTCATCTGTTGCAAACCGATTTAAAAAAAAAAAATATTTAAAAGAGTGTACTTTGCACCCCATTAGTCTTTTTACCACCAAGTCAGGATCTGATGATGAAATCGCAGGGCAATTGAGGGAAAACATCAAATTTAAAGGTACGAAGGTACTATGAGTTTCATATAAACTAAAAAGTAAAACAAAAAATATATAATGATATTAATTAAGATTGCTAAAAGAATGGGTGATGAATTTTCTATAACACACAAATATTTCATTCCAAAATAGGTAGTGCCCTAAAAATGTTTATTGAATATTGTGTTATACATGAGTAACTAACTTTACAATACGTTTAATCCTTGTAAGTGTTCCGCCCATTAGTTGATATGAATATTCTTGTGGTTTTAAAAACCTTTTTTCCACTTGAAAAACGCAGTACTTATTACTAAGTAGTACTAGTAATTTACACGGTGTTTTCTATTTAAATTTTATGTATTAAATTTAAATGTATGTGTAAATTAATATTTTTAATAAAAAAAATAGTAGTCTTATAGACTTATATAACGCAAGTTTTCTATAATTATTTATAAAGGCCACTGCGAAATAATCCCTTTCGAGAAGTAATGATGAACTTAAACGAAGCCATCAACAAGATAATTAAGTTAATGAGATTTTAGTATTCAAGTCTTAAAAAGAACGTCTATTTGAAACTAAGATGACTTTCGATATGGTGCATACATGGACTTAAATAAATATTTTGTGTTTTGCAAATGATCCTTGCTTGTGATTGCCACCTGGACATGACGTGAGATTATCACTGATCATTTGTTAACACGTCCATACACTATAATAGTATTTTTTTAACATTAGGTAGCGTAAATTCAATAAATTTTGTTAAGTAAGTAAATTTAGGTAAGTGAAGGATAGTATAATAACATAGTAACAGTGAATAGCCTGTTAGTGGAACGAATAACGAAGCAAGTATGTCAAAACAAAAAGTTTGTAATGAAAAAAAAACACCAGACTGGATGAAATTAAAAAGAAAAAACAAGGTCAATAACCAATTAAATCTTCACAAGGAGACTTCACTCTGTAAAAGTTAAATGCATCCCGATTGCTAATTCTAGTGAACTATTGGCTTTGTTTATTAAATGATTGTTAGGTAGATACATGCATGTACAAATGAAGCTAATACTAGAATGTTAAAAGCAATTTGCATTATGGAATATTTAAAAAAAAATAACATTGAAAAATTTATAACATGAATCCTATTTGAAGCTTGAACTGTTTAAGAGTTCTAACTTAATAGTTGTACCCGCAACGACACTGAGGTAGACTTTTAGGACTGCAATTCCATGACCACTTCAATTTTACGCCCTGTTAGAGGTCACGACCTAATTGCAACTGCGTAGGTAAGTAAGAGATATATGCTGCACTGTACTCGTAGGTAGAATGTTACACATACAGGTTTAATTACATTTATTCGGAAATTCATTCGTTCATTTGTTTCATATAGGAAATGTTGTGGAACGTAATATACGAGTATACATGCCATAGTAGCGTAGTAGGACGGCTTTTGACAGTCAAGTCGATAGTTTTGGTCTCGATTCTCAGCTGGGGGGCACTTACTCTTGTATTTGTGGAGGAAAATGAATTAGAACGGAGTGTCTCGGCACAAGGTTCCTATTGCCCAATTATATACATCCAAGTACAGCTGAAGTTAAACAAAATACTTTTTAATGCTTAGAGCATCGGAATACAGCGTCTTATATTGCTGTTTAAACGTGATAGATAGGTTGTTCAAAATCCTCGAGAGAGACGGATAAAGGGAAAATTGGCCGCGATAAATTGTAAACTACATGGGGCCCTAAGGTCTTGTTTTACACTGACAGAACTCTTGGTAAGGTTGGCAGTAAGTCACAGTTTGCGTTGCAACTTATATTGCTTTCTAAGCCTATTTTGTTACTTAAGTTCTTTGTTTCTTTTCATACGCTTGTACGAATAAAATATTTGTAACAGATAAAAAATATAATATTTTTTTATATTAATACACACTGATATTATCATTATTAAAACCGGTTAAATGCAAGTTGGACTCGCACACCGAGGCTTCAGGACCGATTTCAGGGTTGTAGGTTAACGGGAAGTACAACTTATAAAAGGTTACCAACTTAAGTTTGTGTGACATAAAATTTAATAAAAAAAACGAATAAGCCAGTAGCATAAAGCCATAAAAGCTAGAATCTTTTTGAATACCTGTTCAATGATCAATATTACCAACAATACCACTCGACATAGTTAGACGATTAAAAAAAATATGATAACGTTGTATCTACAGTAGATACTAGTAAAATTAGTACAAAATTGACTGGGTTTGTTGATTTATATAATACTCAAGTTCTTACATTTTTTAGTTTGTTTAAATAATTTTCGTTTTCTTTTTAATTTGCCTAAAAGTTTTCTATTAAACGTGTTTATTTTTTGAATCTAATCAAAACTATATAGTATACAAATACCAAACGCTCTAGACTGATTTTCCATTTGTTTGTAATATACGACAGATACAGCTAAGAACTATCTTTTTATGATTCGTTCTTTGTGCGTCAAAGTTACCCATTTGAAGAGGGTAACTTTGAAATTGTATTGGAAAATGGAAATGTATATTTATATTACAGAAAAAAATAATTACAAACGTATATTTGTATTTAGTTTCATACGAAATAAGTGCATACATACACCCCGAAACTTTAGCTTGTCAAGTTTTATAAAATGTACTTCCAAACCTTCATTTACACACCCTACAATCCACAAATTGATACGAAAGCCTGGGTGGGCGAGTCCTAGTGACAGTTTTTTTACTGGTTCATCTCACACGAGTACGACACTGTAGAAAAAGATTTCAAATGCGTTGCTTAGTAATATTTACATGACTCTAATTAATCACGGGTAGAGTAAATAATCTTATTAAAATAAAAAGTCGCTGCTAGTATTTTGACGTGTGTAAGTAGGTAGCTTTGTTTCGCAGAGCACAATCTCTTAGGTGTCTTCGCATGTTAGAGGAAACAGGCAGCGAGGGTGGCTAATTTGTTCGCTGCAGCAGCACCCGAGGCTTTAGACCTGCTTACTTCCTTCCGTCGTTCACGCGATGCGGACCTAAATGAGGGCACTCCGGCTTAATGACGACCGCCGCCATTTTGGTAACGACAGACATTATCGTTTTCGCATCAATAACGCGAGACTTTATAAAATCTCAATTACTATGGAACGTCATATTTCACGACGATCAATAAATTTGATTGGCATTCCAATCAAGATTGACCAAACATTTATTTCTTTTTTTACAAAATGCTACGCGAGTAATGGAAGTTTAATTCACTCGGAACGGATTAATTATTTTGCAACGTTGTGATGTTGGCTTATTTCTACTTGACATACAATATATTAGTACGGAGATTTAAGAAATAATAAAAGTCCTGTTTTCAAACTATTATGGAAAATTATAAAAAGTTTTACAATTTAATTATATCTAACTATCAACTATTGAGTCAATTCATGAATGTGAAAATGTCTCCGGAGCGATTCAAGAACGCAAATAAATTGCATTCACTTCTTCAGAGCGACCACTATCCAATATTCTTAAGTCGTATTCGATGCCGCCATTTATCATCGGTTTCCTTTGGAAAAGCTTTAAACATACGGACATTACAAACTGTCATGTCACTTGCTGTAAATCGAAAATGATATAGGTTTAAGATATCCAAAGATAAAAGATAAAAACATTGGCTAGATCAAATTGCCGTTGTCCTTATTAACAAATAATTAATAAGGAATAAATGATGACGCTAAGAGAGACTTATAAATAGATACACCAATTAATTACCTGGGTAGTTTAGTTACATGGAAAAATAAGAAAAAGTATAAGTACACATATTAGTGTAAAATATATCTATTTTATGTTTCTTTGTTATTTGGCCTACTTACAACCCACGCATTCATTCTATACAATCACTTCAAGAAGTATATTATGTAGATTTGTACCTACATATATTAATATTTTTATTATAGCTAGTTATAATAAAAATATTAATAAATATAAAAATATTAATAAAGCATAGCTTGCCTACTTTATCACGCTGTATCCCGTACCTAGCAGGGTAGGCAGAGGGAAACTTGGGCGCCTAGTATCCGTTTAACACTCGCTTTCCATTCAAATACACACTTCCGTTTCCCACCTTCTGTAGAGTTCTCTATAGAATTATTCTTATTGCCTCTGCAATTAGTGTTGAGTGACGGAACTCAACGCCGCGCTCTGCCTCGTTACCAGTGCGAAGAAATAAAAATATTAAATATTTTATTTCCTCGAGTTGGAATCAAACCCACAAACAATCTGTCGAGATTACAGTCGCTTGCTTATGTCCTTGTGCTACGATTGGCCTCCTGAATACCTTATATTTTGGATTATTCTAAATATAAACTAGCTATAAACATTTTTAGCAAATTTTCTATAATATCTATGTTAATTAATTTGGGCTCAAGTGAGATTGGAATCCTATACATATTGTCTATAGTAAGTAAATATCGTCTACACTAATGTTTATTCATGCAATCGAGGCGCGGTTGGGTCGTATGTGAGTGAATCTGACGATAATGGGTTCAAATCGCACACAGTTTATTGTTTATATTATAGACACATTTTTTCTATACTATTGCTATTAAATACATTTCGCCGCTAGCGTCTTAGTGTTATTTAACTCTACAAGGTTAGCGTTGTTATATTTATAAACTATACAATAGAATAAGAGAAATAATCTTTACTAAATTACTAATGAGACTTTATTAGCTTACGCCCTAATGAGGCCGTCCGGGCGCCAGGGCTGTAATACTACGGTTGTGGGATTGATGCCCACTCGAGGGCATAAATTATTATTTGTGAATATTTTCGTTCCTTCGTTCTGGCACCAAAACAAAACCCCGGCGTTGAGTTCCGCCACTCAACACGCAATGCCTCGAAAATATCTTTTTTCCAGTCTTTTGTTGTATTCCGCACACAGCAGGGTAGGTGCAACGAGTCTAGGTTAACAACATTTCGTTTTCTGTCTGAATTCTTGATATTACGTGCTGAGTGACGTAATTTAACGCCGCATTATGTCTTTTTATCTTGCTAGAGTGTGTGACTGAAAATATTTATTAACTCTCCAGAGCGACAATTTAACCCAAAACTTTCGCGTATACATTCAGGCGTTAGTCCTACTGTTCTACTACGAGACCTTCATATAGAGAGAGGTTTCATATAGGTATATTTATAATAGAATAGAAAGGTTCCTATTATAATTGTTACTCATTGACCCTATTTAATATTTGCAACAAGTCAAGTCATGTTATTAATGCACAGTCATAGCGTATTCCTTATTGAATCCGGCGAACACTCGTCGGGGGCACGCACGCGGCACGACAATGACGCTTCAACGCCAAACTAAACGTGAACGATACATCCATCATAAAAATGACATCTATTCGCATTAATTTCTTTCTTTGTGAAAATACAATCCGTATTCGTATTATGAAGTCTTTTATGCTTTTAAAATAAATGAAATTGTTCATGATTTTTTTATAAAATAAATGGAATTTACATTAAAAAATATCACGATTTAGTCTCGATTACATTATTCTCATTGTACTGTTTTTAATAATACTTTTAATAATTGGTAAAAAGCATGTATAATAGAAGGAGGTTGTTATTTCAGTTACTATTATGCTTCTTACATGTTTGCTGCTAGATTGGAATATTAATTGTGATGATTCCTATTTTATAGGAATGAATATATATCACACCTTTAGAATTATAGTGACCTAATACAAAAAGAACCTTGATTTTAAGAAATATAAAAGATATATAGATAAATAAATGAACAATTAATTTAAGAAGCATTTACTAGTGTATCATCTAAACTGATTTTGTAAGCATAATTTTTGTAGAAAAATGTAATTGTACAGATCTTTATTTGACGTTTCCCAAAACTTGATGTTTTTAAAAGGTCTCTATAATTCTAAAGGTGCGATATGTTCTCCTCCTATACAGAAGTAATCTTATATAAATTCATCAAATTTGAATCATTTATACAGACTGGGTTTCCATTCATCCATTTTTGTGGTACTGTATTTGTGTAATTAAGTATAGAACATGAAAGCGTATTTAGTCTTTGTTTTTTCTAAAAATTACCAAGTACTGTCTAAATACTTTAAAAAATACCTTAGAATGGTCCAAGAGGCAGTAATTGTATTCTTGATGTTTGGTGTTGTTACTTTACGAGGGCAATTTTTTATTTTATAATTCTGGACAAATTCCGACGTTCAACAACTTTTGTTCAAGATTAAAATAAGAACCACTGTAAGCTTTGATTTGTTTAAATAGAATATTTTATATTAAGTAAGGTAATCAATTTTAATTCCATCTTCATACTTTTGATATTAAATACAAAGAATTAATTAATATTCATAAATTATAAATAAATAAACTAATTCCAATACTTGTAGAGTTCAAAATCTGACAATTATTGTGTTAACAATTCAATTATTTTGTACTGAATTCTGTTCAATTATTTTATCGGAAAAGTAACGATTGAATTAAATAAAGCTTAGCTCCCGCTAACAATGTAATTACAGAAGACGAGATTTCTATTCGTGGCGGAAAAGTTATCACGCTAAGATCCCCATATTGTATATTATTAAATTTCTTTCAAATAAAATAGTCAATTTATATAGATTTCTCTTATTGTTAAAATACATATTTTTTCATAAACACTGATATTAATTGTTTTCTAAAATTTTAAATCGAATTTTAAATATAAAATAAAAAGGTCTCAAAATATTTTTTCTTAGTAAAATATATATTTTTTTTAGATTAACACTGTAACCCGCACATAGCGGGGTAAGCAGAAGGAACCTTTGAACCTAAAAGTATGTTAGAGCACTCCATTCCCATTAAGAAACTTCCGTTCCCCACTTTTCGCCGAATTCTGGAGGCATCGTATATTGAGAGGCGTTTGCCTCGGTACCAGAGCAGGAAATAAAAATATATATTATTTCATTTCCTCGAGATGGAATCGAACGTGGGTTCGAACTTGTCACGTTTACCGTACTTGTGCCCCTGCGCCACGAGTGTGATGATGTTAATTTCAAAAATAAGAATAAATGTTAGCGACAGTTCGCGTTCCGTTGAAAAAATATAAATGGAAATGCGTAGTAGAGGCACATGATTGAATAACAATGTTGTATTTTCTATAGCAATATTATGATCGAATTGAGACAATTTCCAAAAATGGGCGCCTTGATAAATAAAAACACAAATGGTAAAATAAAAAGCGGAAAAAGCAGTACTACTTTAAACATGTAGAAGTATATATTTTTTTAATTAGATGTCTAATTTAATTCGATACGTAATAAATATATCATAGTCAACTAAATACTTCGAGTTGTTGTTGTTTGAAGTTGACTATATTTATGGATAAATTTGGTCGTCCATACAAAATTTACTTCGTTTAAAAGAAAAAAAATATTTACACATTTTTTTCATTCTCCCTATCTCCTCAATCGTATATCTGCTGAGTTGTCATTGATGTACAAATTTAAAAAGGTCCTATCTTCCGACACAAAGTAATTTATAAAGAAGTCGCTCCTTTCAGGTTTTATTTATTCGGCAATTGGACTTGACAAAGTAAAATGGTACGAATTTTGCTCACAATATATCGACCAGCCAAATAAAAACTGTTAGGTATAGAAGCTTCGTAGCAACGAAGTTATAATGGAATATAGAATTGGAAGATTTCTCGTGAAATAAGTTGTATAATTTTAATTTACATGTATATATTATTTTTATAAATATTATTTATATACGTAATTAGAACTATTTCAACGGTCACTTTTTTATTAAACGTAGGTATAAGCCGATAAAATTAGGTTTTGTCAGCGACTTGAAATGGGTAGGGTTCAGGTGAATTTGAATTTGAAATCAGGGAATTTTACTCCAGGGAGGCATTTAGAAAAGAATTCTAGAAATGTACGGTTGAGTTTAGTCTTATGTTATTTTCTAAAAAAATTAGGTAAAAAAAATAAAAATAAGCTTAACCATCTTTTATTAGAATGCGCTTAGTAAAAGTGTAAAATAACATTTAATTCTCATATTTATTTAGATTCAGATCCAAGTTATTATTTAATTTACTTGTTTACCTAGTCAATTAAATCTCGCGTCAAGCTTTTAAGTCATATATTATATGTCGTACACTATTTATAATGACGATATAATTTATTAGTAAAAGTTTTAAAGGAAAAAATATTTTATATGCAATTTTATATGCATTTTAATAAAAGCTGGTTTTAAAAAAAATCCACTTTTTTTTTGAGATTTTTAGTAATGTCTTTCATTTCATATCCATATTGTAGGAATGGATTAAAAAAAAAATCTTTCGCCATCTTGAGTATTTCGTCATGTTGGATTTAGAATGACGGCACACAAAATTTCCGCTCATTCAGGTGAAGATATCTGATTCAAAATTTGATTTACAAGATTTCACCTGAACAAACATACATACAATGGCAGTTAAAAAATAATAAAAAGTTATAAGAAAATATTTTACACGATAACAAAGATGAAATTTTTATTCATAATATATGAATAATATATGGTAATAATATATTACCCTTCATATCGCACTCAATGTTAAATCCACACATTCCAAAAATTATTCTGAAGTACGCAACAAACGTGGTGTAGATAGAGACGGCACTTATTCAATGACTCTTTAAAAAAAGCATTTCATCGTAGCTGAGCTAAAGGGCTTGCTCTCAACTCGCAAGCCTTACATTGACGTAAAAAAACTTTACATCTCGACATCTATATGACGTCATTCCGCTCTAGATGTCACCGGAGGAATTGTTGACAATGTAAAACGATTTTTACACCCAGAGTACTCTAAATAAGGTTCAAAGGAAACTTGAACTGAGTGCTTGAAATATGAAACAAAAATGCATACGAGATGAGATAGTACAGCATTTTTTTTATTTTCGCTGTATCCCAGACATAGCAGGGTAGGCAGAGAGAACTTGGGAACCTAGTGTGGAAACCCCTCTTTTCCTTAAAATACTCACTCACGTAAAACCCACAACCAGTCATACGCTTGTGCACCTGCGCCACGCCTTGACTCAAAATATGTCATGGTAGAAAAATATATAATAATAGAAAATTGTATAAAAGACAACTTATATCGAAAACATATCTATATACCAGAAACCCTTGAATATGAAAAGGCTTAATATGAAAAGAAGCGATTTGGGTACGATAAATATACTATACTATATTACTATTATTTATATATTATTATGTTATGAGTTTATTTTACGCTATATTTAACTTTTTTTAGCTTCACCTTACCAGAGTAGGCAGGGACACTTATATATATAGTTATAACATCCCGTTTGCCAATTCCCGTTCATATTTCGGGAATTGCGTGGTGAGTTGCAGAATTCAGCGCCGCACTTTGTCTTGTAACCAAAATGAATATGTGAAAATAATTTAATTCCCCAAGTGGGAATCGAAACTTATAACCTTCGAGTGTATAGTCAAACATTGCCCTGATGTGCCACGTTTTCTCACTTTGGTACTTACGAGCAGCGTTAAGTTCCGCCGCTCGCAATATCTGAAAAATTTGGCGGAAACGCCAACTGAAAATGCTCTCAAAAATAAGAAGATGATTTAAAAATATTTAAAAGAAATGTGAGGGTGTGAACGTTGCGATGCAAGCGAACACGAAACCAATTCAGTGTACGATGAAAATCTACTGGAGGTATTGCAATTTTAATTTTAAATTTCGAAACACAAAATAAGTAAGGAAGCAGTCGCGATGTGCCTCAGCATAAGCGTCCGACTGTAAACATGACGGTTGCTGGTTCGATTCCTACTTGGGGGTATAAATTCTTTCTCTACAAGATAAAACATTGAAGTACGTGTATTTTTATTAAGGCTTTAGTAACTTGAACTTAAGAGAAGTTGAGTGAAATGGTTGAACGAGACTAATATAGCCAGCGTTTGAACTTTGAATCTAGCTCATTGATGCAAATGCAATATTCGCTGTTATTCTCGTATTGATATACCTAGCTCGAGTTTTTCTATACACTATACACTATAGCAATTCATGCTTCTGCTAAGATTGGTTTTTTCTTTTCCTTTTTTTTTNAAAGCTTTTAATGTTGTTTTTTGTATTTATTGCAGGTGAGGCTATTTTTTTTACTTATGTACCATTAAAATAGAAATAAAATTTTAAATAAATTGTATTTATTGCAGAAACCCAACTTGAGTTTTTATTTCAAGAGTGAAATAATTAACATTATTATATGCGTTTAGTAAAAGTATAAAATAACATTTTATTCTCATGTTTATTTATATTCAAACCCAAGTTATTATTTAATTTACTTGTTTACCTAGTCAATTAAATCTCGCGTCAAGCTTTTTATAATAACGATATAATTTATTAGTAAAAGTTTTAAAAGAAAAAAATATGCAATTTTATATGCAATTAAATAGAAGCTGGTTTTAAAAAAAAATAATCTACTTTTTTTTTGAGATTCATATTGTAGGCATACATTAAAAAAAATTTTCGCCATCTTGAGTATTTCGCCATGTTGGATTTATAATAACGACACACAAAATTTCTGCTCATTCAGGTGAAGATATCTGATTTAAAATTTGATTTACATGATTTCACCCGAACAAACATACATACAATGGCAGTTAAAAAATAATAAAAAGTTATAAGAAAATATTTTACACGATAACAAAGATGAAATTTTTATTCATATATTATTACCCTTCATATCGCTCTCAATGTTAAATCCCTACATTCCAAAAATTATTCTGAAGTACGCAACAAACGTGGTGTAGATAGAGACGGCACTTATTCAATGACTCTTTAAAAAAAGCATTTCATCCTAGCTGAGCTAAAGGGCTTGCTCTCGACTCGCAAGCCTTACATTGACGTAAAAAAACTTTACGTCTCGACGTCTATATGACGTCATTCCGCTCTAGATGTCACCGGAGGAATTGTTGACAATGTAAAACGATTTTTTTACACCTAGAGTACTCTAAATAAGGTTCAAAGGGAACTTGAGCTAAGTGCTTGAAATATGAAACAAAAATGCATACGAGATGAGATGATACAGCATTTTTTTTATCTTCGCTGTATCCCAGACATAGCAGGGTAGGCAGATAGAACTTGGGAACCTAGTGTGAAAACCCCCCTTTTCCTTAAAATACTGCCGTCCTGCGAGTGTTCAGTCTTCAACGCCGCACTTTGCTTATTTATCAGCAAAGTGCGGCGGCATGTAATACCCACAACCAGTCATACGCTTGTGCCCCTGCGCCACGGCTGGCCTCAAAATATCTCATGGTAGAAAAATATATAATAATAGAAAATTGTATAAAAGACAATTTATATCTAAAAGATATCTATATACCAGAAACCCTTGAATATGAAAAGGCTTAATATGAAAAGAAGCGATTTGGGTACCGTAAATACAACTATTATTTATATATTATGTTATCAGTTTATTGTACGCTATATTTAACTTTTTTTAGCTTCACCTTAGCAGAGTAGGCAGGGATACTTAAGAGTTATAACACTCCGTTTGCCAATTCCCGCTTATATTTCGGGAATTGCGTGGTGAGTTGCAGAACTCAGCGCCGCACTTTGTCTTGTAACCAGAATGAATATGTGAGAATAATTTAATTCCCCAAGTGGGAATCAAACTTATAACCTTTGAGTGTATAGTCAGACATTGCCCTGATGTGCCACATTTTCTCGCTCTGCTACTTGCGAGCAGCGTTAAGTTCCGCCGATCGCAATATTTGAAAAAATTGGCGGAAACGCTAACTGAAAATGCTCTCAAAAATAAGAAGATGATTTAAAAATATTTAAAAGAATTGTGAGGGTGTGAACGTTGCGATGCAAGCGAACACGAAACCAATTCAGTGTACGATGAAAATCTACTGGAGGTATTGCAATTTTAATTTTAAATTTCGAAACACAAAATAAGTAAGGAAGCAGTCGCGATGTGCCTTAGCATAAGCGTCTGACTGTAAACATGACGGTTGTCGGTTCGATTCCCACTTGGGGGTATAAATTCTTTCTCTACAAGATAAAACATTGAAGTACGTGCATTTTTATTAAGGCTTTAGTAACTTGAACTTAAGAGAAGTTGAGTGAAATGGTTGGACGAGACTAATATAGCCACCGTTTGAACTTTGAATCTTGCTCATTGATGCAAATGCAATATTCGCTGTTATTCTCGTATTGATATACCTAGCTCGAGTTTTTCTATACACTATTTCTATAGCAATTCATGCTTCTGCTAAGATTGGTTTTTTTCTTTTCGTTTTTTTTATCTGTGTATCTCTATATGAAAATAGCCGTACCGAATGTTGAATGAATGCAATAGATGAGAATCTACTATTTTATTATTAAAACAGATTCAATTTTTTTCCCTTTTCCCGTATAGGTGGGCACAAAGAAATTAGTATCAAAACACTTTATTAACCACTTGCTGTCCAAATTTTAGACATTGAGTGCTGAAGGTTTGAAATTAACTCTTGCTTTGTTTTCTATTGTATGAATAATATACTCATTTATGAATAAATATTAAATTTTCACAGGAAGAGAGTAACCTAAAGGAAATTTGTTAAAATAATATTAAAATTGATGCAATCTTAATTATAAAGGCTTATTGTTATATACACTTTCCACTTATTTTAGCGAAAACTTCAAAAACAGATTTAACAACTCGCCTGTAAAATCGTTTTAAATTTCGCTTTTAATAACAGCAACAGTAACGTTTGAATTGGCACTCGAACTTAAAGCGCGAGCCAGAATTTAAAATGAAAGTCTAATTTATCAAAGGATTCGACAAAAAACTGCGGATATATACAAAAACAAATAGGCGGGGGCAGTCAAGTGCGGTCGCAGTTATGCGTTAAATTGAACGACGCCGCGGCAATAAAAGCTAATTGAGTGTGTGTCCATTAGGGGGGAGTCGTCGAGCGACGATTGATAAAACTTTATACCCTGTACGAGTGTACTTGCGCAGGAATAGTTCTGTCAGTCCACAACTCTACAATATGGCCTCGTTTTGTGCAACTGCGTAGCGCATTTGTTTATTTGCCTATGAAACTGAATGGTCGAATAAAATATGTTTTTTAGGTTTAGGACAGACGGACAGACATACAGACAGAAGGACATCATAGTTATCCTACAAGTGTTAAACAAAAAAGAAGTTCAGATTTTACAAGGTCCTTAAACGTTGATACCGACATTTTTATTATGAGAGCAAGATCTAATTCGGCATTACTTTGTTACGATTCCATCTGAAAATTGAATTATCATTAAACATTCTCGAGGTCAGAAGTGCTTTTCTTAAATAATTTGGTCTTCAATTTAATATTCAAGAAAAGATTTTAAAGCTTTCACTTTACAAAGTGCTTTCCGCCATTTTTTTTTATTTCTTTAACTTCTTACTATCCTGCACATGGCTGGGTAGGTAGAGGGAACCAGGGAACCTAGTGTTAAAACACTCATTATGAGACTTCCCTTTCGCACTGTCCACCGAAATGTAGAAGCGTTGCGTGTTACGGGGCGGAACTCATCACCGCGCTTTGCCTCCTTACCAGAGCGAGGAACTGAAAATATTAAATATCTAATTTCCTCGAGTGGGAATCGAACCCATAACTTGCTTTCGCCACGCTTGGCACTTGCGCCAGGACTGACCTCAAAACTTTTATAATAAACTAATACTAATAAATTTAATATAGTTCATACGTATAATTAAATAATTATATAGTTTAAGGGTCAACGGATGTTATCTCTACGTATACAGTATTGAACGTGCATGTACTCGTAGTTACAAAACCAGAAAAATGCTGTGCAATGCGTCTAACATGAAGCTATTATTCACGCTTACTCTTAGTACACTCGACGTCGCCTCATATGCTGGATACGTCGGGCACTCGTCCTGCTATTGTTTTTTGCTCCCCCTGTATTAACAACGACTTAGACTACATTTCTATGTGTACTGTAAAATATACTGGGAAAACTAAGTCTGTTATTATTTTATACATCGTTTGTATGTTGGTTTTCTAATGAATTAAGATAATAGGTATAAATAGATTAATAATTATAAAATGTTTTAATATTTATTAAATGTTTTAGTTTTCAACAAATTTAAATGGTAAATAGGTATATGCACTTGCTTGTAATAAATTAATATAAGATATTTGATAAATTGTTTATCAGTACAAAAACAAAAATCTTTGAGTATAGTCCTAGTGATAGAAGTTATACAACAAGATACAAAACTTACTCACTATACTTTTTTTGATATTGCAAGAAAACAAGACTAAATACAATATATTCGGCTTATTATTTTTAATTGTACTTAGCTTCCAAGTGTTCAAAATTTCTTTATAAAACTTAGTTTTTTTCTACATACACATATAAACATACAGAAATAAATAAAAAACAATTATTTAAAAAAAATAAAAAAAATATGTCTCGTCTTGTGCTTGTGAACAATATTTCCTTTTATCCTTGGAGAGTTTTAACTAGGTAGTTTGATTAAGGGGCGCCAGGGCCCCTCTTAGCGCCTTCCGCCTGCGGCCTGATAGCGCACGCGCCTCAACGCTTTCGAGTACTTAATTTGATTATACGAGTACACCCTAGCTACTTCTGAATTGACACACGTTATTTATATTTACTTGTGATAACGGCATTGTGCATATGCGAAGTGTTAATAGTTCATTTTATTTTTATTTCACGCTGTATCCCGCACACAGTAGAGAAGCAACTAGGAACCTAGTGTTAAGACACTCCGTTCCCATTAAGTACTTCAATTCCCCACTTTCCATCGAATTCTGTGGCGCAAAAAATGAAAATGTTTTCTTTGCCCAAATGAGAATCGAATCTACAACCGAAGCCTTTAGAGTCAAACGCCGTGCCGCTACGTCAAACCTGAGTTTTTATTAATGAAAATTTGTTTTTTCGTTTTATTTCTAATTACAAATTAATCGAAAATCTTATAGTTCATATCAAAGACTTTTTAATTAAAAAATATAATATAGAATTTACAAAAGAACCTTCTGGATTAAAATTGACGCATGGATTCATTTTGGGGAGGAAGTAACTATTGGTCACGAGAATATCTTTTAATTGAAACACAGGAAATTTAGTCTCACAATTTATTCTGGTGCGGTGAAAGCAGGTGCGGGCGGCCGGCCCTCAGTAATTAACAAAACAAAGCCTTTTTACATTAACAGTGCTCGATGTGGCTGCCAACGTAATTTTAAGACTGTAAACTTGACACCTTTTTTGGAAATTTTGCTAATTATCTACTTAAATCTTTAAGGTAAATAATATTTTTTTAGCTCAGAGCTGGCTGAAGGCATTACGTGTCGAATAGCGGATTTGAACGCCGCGAAATAAGTAAGGTCTTCACAGTAAACTATATTAAAGTAGGTAATTTCAATTTACTTTTGTAGTAATAGTCGGTCGTTAAAGGTTGTGTGCAGATAACAAATATTATAGCAAAGTTAAATAAATAACTAAAACAAATAGTATTTGTTTATTATCATGAAATAATATTTATTATAAAACAATAAGGAATCAATCATCCTCTGGCTATTATTACGAAATCGGAATTATTTCATAAACTAAATACGTTAACAGAGGAAATAGCTAATATTTGTTAGAAGAAATCTAATTCTTTACTCATGATTTTATCCTTATAATAAAGTAAATGTCTTATATAATAATGTTTTGTTATTTTTTATGATAACTTTGGTCTTTAGCTGATTAAATCTTCTATTTAAAATATTCCGGGTAAACACTTAATCAATTTAAGATGTCGTAAGTAATAAAAAACTTATTACTATTAGTAATAAGAAAGTTACGTTAAGTTGAAAGACTATAAACGCGACCGGTTGTGGTTTCAATCACCACTCGAGAAAATTAAATGTTTATTCAAATTTATATTTTCATTTCTTCGCTCTGGTGTCCAGGCAAACCGCGGTGTTAAGTTCCGCTACTCAACATCCAGTGCCTTCAGAATTCAGTGGAAATTGGGGAACAAAGTGTGTTGTGTGTTGTGAAACCTACCCTGCTCTGAAACTGATTTTCATAAGAATGTTTTAATTAAATCTCGTCAATAGAAGTGATATCTTAAACTTGTACAGTATATTTTTTTAGGTCTTTTGCGAATACCTACATATAGTACGTAGGTGGTTTTAAGGTCTCAAAAGACCTAAAAACCATTAATGAAATGAAAGAACGTCAATATTCATGCCGACATTGAAATTAACATTGAAATTAAATATTTATCCAAGGTACGGCTATAATTATTTAAAAAACCCATTATAAAACACAAGTACCTCGTTGCGACCTAAAAAATAAATGTATGAAAAAAATTAACAGCTTCTTAACGTAATCTTAGGACTAAGAGTCGTTTTCCTGAAACACTTAAGCTATATAAAATTTCCGACGGCTCATATAAAATTTTATGAAATTATTTCTCATTTATATTATTGTATAAGTTACTTTATTTTTATATTGCTTCTTATATTTATTAAAAATTGATGATGTCTAAGTTCTCCGTATAGTACATTTAAATATAATACGTATTACCTACTCGTATATTAATACTACCTATACTTACTTTGATGATAATAATTAGTCGATTTTTATCATCAACCTACATTTTACTATCTATTTTACGATTTTCTACATATACAATGACAAACAAAGATGAGAACGGATTTAAGTATCTTAACACTAGGTTCCCAGGTTCCCTCTGTCTACCCTGCTATGTGGAGCATCAGCGTGAATAAATAGAATACAATTGTAAAATTATTAACGAATATTCTAATTAAAAACATGTCAAAAGGAGTAAAATAAATGAAAACCAATTGTAAATTTATGGGAGTTAAGTAGGTACAATTTGTAGGTCGTTAGCAAGGCCGTCGAGAGCGAATCTCGAAAACGAACTTACTTTCGCGAACAGCGGATATAACGCAGAAAGAGTTTAGGAAATTGAAAATTGTGCCGCGGAATATAACCCCATTACTAAGGAAATGAGCTACGTGAGTATGTTGTAGAATTTCTTCGTAGTACTCGAAATACGATTGCGAGGCAAATGACGAAAAATACTACCTGGATATTATATTATGTTGTGCGCGAAACTTCATATTTAAAATCATTTTTCTTTAGTTTTTAGTTTATAACAACAACTATTTGTGGATTTATTAAATTTGATTATTCTAATTATATTATTATATATAGTGATAGACATATTGACCATAGAGGTTATATAAGAACGACTCTGATTACTGGCTGGCACTTTTAAAAGGCTGTCAACGGCGACCGAAAGAGGAGGATCGCTAACGTCACTCTGCCTAATGAATTCTTTAGAATCGGATATTGTTATTAGACTGCTAGATAATTCCCTTTAGTTGTTTATTAATTATTTGAAGCCTTGTTTTAGTTCATTATCTTTCCCACTTTATTTAATATTTCCAATAGTTTCTTAGAATAGATATAACTTGGTTATATAAGAAATTCAGTTTTTTAATTTTTTACCTATGTATATTAAAAATATTGAGCGTGACTAGGAGAATTAACAAACACTTTGAAAGGTCTATAGAATGTAACAAATTCAAAAGGAATTCACAGAGATGTAGCAGTGCCAATTTTCTGAATCAAAACCTTAAAATGATATTCTAGTCAATGGCAGCATTACCCTCAAGAGATTCAAACAGAAGCATCATTGCACTATAAAATCCAACGAAAGTTGCAAAAGCTTTTAATTTTCAACATGGCTAGCTTATTTTGATATAAATGAGCTTTATGCTTTGCAAGCGAATTTAAATTTTGAAATGCAAAATATTCATAGTTTCATATTTTCGAAGCCAGGTTAGTAATAGTTTTAACGTCATACATTTGTCGCTAAATTTCGTTATTCAAGCAGTTATTCAAGATTGGTTGTTAATATTTATTGTCTTTCTACTTTGAAAATAAGCTTTGTAAAATGTATTTGTTAAAAGAAACTTTGGCTCATGATGCCACGCGGTTAGGATTCTATTATAATATTGAACGTAAGCTACCCAATACCTTTCAGATATTATGTGTAATATACATTTGTATTGTAAATTTAATATATTTCATATAGAAAACACGCTATGCTGTTTGTAACCTTCAATATACTCGTAGTTGTTTTCTTAATAATTTATAATTAAACTAGTGGACCCGAACGCGGCTGCGCCCGCTTGAACTATACGAATATTTATTAAATATATTTATGAAATTATTTTCAGTTTTCAATAGAGAGTTGCGTTAAGCAAGCTCATTTTGGGTGACGTTTTCTAACAACAAACTTTGCAAATCGTTGCTTAGCAACGACGGTTGTTATTAACATGGCGGAATAAATTGCATGTCAAATTAATAAGTATTTTAATATATTGGTATATATCGAAAATA
>JAKRZM010000223.1:0-70618 GCA_036379175.1 Heliconius cydno galanthus
TTCCCAGTGGTGAGTTTTAGATTGAATGACTATATATTTTAGTTTCTACGTAGGCAGAGGGAACGTAGATCGTTTCTTACTTTTCGTTATGAGTTTTTAAACCTCAATGTCAAGCTTTGTCTTGTTACCAATATGAAAATGTAAATAATTCATTCCTTCGAATGGAAATCGAACCCACAACAGTTGTGCTTACAGTCAAATGCTGAGCTGCTGAAAAACGAATTATTTTTTTATTGTTTTTTTTTATTTCCAGGGCACATCGACCACGGTTGAGTTCCGCGTGGTGGACGAAAACAACAACGCCGTGGTCTGCGTCCGCGTGCCTATTCGTATTGTTAGATCGTGAAACGCTTTATCGATATATATTTATTTTTCACATTTGTTCATTTTTTATTAATAAATTGAAACTAGAAATTTTTTTTTTTTTTTATTAATTTGTCATGAGGCCATCGTGGCACAAACGTGGGACCGTCATGCTTACAGCATGACGGTTGTGGGTTCACTTTCTACCCGGGGAAATGAACGTTTATTATCATCTACACGCAAACGGTAAAAAAACCAAAGAGAAGACCTAGTGTCAATTTTTTTTTCCCTAGCCTGCACCATCCCATTATTGGGCAAAGGCCTCTCTCCACTTCTTCCATTCTGGTCTATTTCGCGCTATTGAGCACCAGTCAGGCCTACAAATATAGTGTCAAATATTTAAAGGAATTCGATAAGTGAACAAAAATAAGGAAATAAAAAAATAATTGAGATAATGGCTTCAAATGGAAATGGAACCCACAATCATCGCGATTACAGATTACAGATTAAAAATTGTGAAAAAGTACTAACCACAGTTAGTCTACAGTGGAATTCAATTTCTGAACGACAACGAGAGAATGTAAAAAATCTAAGGATTCAAATTAAAGTTACGTACGCTTTAAGTAGGACACCGCGAGAACTCTGCAAACTTTTATAATTTTAACTTGTTGCCAGTTTTTAATGATGTAACATTATATTTTTAAGTCTTTTGTCTTTTCTATATAATTATTTTTGTTAAGAATAGATAAGAATAAGTTCTAATTATTGTTAGGAATTTTCTTTTAAAAATTTTATCTATTAATTGGAGGGGTTTGAGTATAATGTTGATATTATCGTGACAGTTGGTCAACTGTAATCGATGATTTTTGATACAGTCATAGTTTAAAATATATTTTGCTTTAAGCTGCTTTACCTTTGTAAGGCTCTTACTTATACATTAGGGCTTATAATTCAGAACTTGCATTCAATCTCGATAATTGCGGGATTTACTTTCCCGTGTGGCAACTGTGAGTTCGGTTACCCACAATATTATAAAGCTTATTATAAAGCTATTTTGTTAATTTAATTAGTATAAATTATAATATTATTACTGTAAAGTTTCATCTAAATCAGTTCAGTAGTTTTTATGTGAAAGTGAAACAAACATCCATCCTCACAAATATTGTTATTATTAGTAAAGATGGATATTTTTTGAATTTATAATATTAGTTGGATATAATTTATTCTTGATATTTTATATAAGTATAGAATATAAGGTGTGAAAATAACATTTTTAATATCTTATAGTAAATATTAAATAATTGAATCCAATATGTCGCGTGTGCATGTACGTACTCGTATATTGTTAACGCGCCAACGACTCGGAAACTGGCGCCGGCGGTCTGCACCGCGCTGTCACTGCTTATCAACATTTATAGTCTTTTATGGAATTCAATTTTAACCCCGACTCCAAAGAAATAAATCCAATCATATGATATTAAAAATGTTTTTTCAACTTTACGCTATATCCCACATTAGACGTGTTGAGTGGCTTAACTCAACGCCGCGCTTTGTTCGATCTAGATACGATCATGATTAAATACTTTATTTCCTCTATTTTCACAATAGAATTTTCACTACGCCACGAAGGCCAAGTATTTGATTATAGATTAAATATTAATTACAATTTTAAATAATATAACAATTATAGATTAAATATTAGTTACTATTTTAAATAATGTAATAGTCATAATTTTTTATCTCACAGAAGAGATAAAAAAATACAATGTTAAATAATATTAGATTAAATAAAGAAAAAATTACTGAAAATAAAAAATAAAATTACTGCCTTTACATAAAATAAATAATAAAAAAATAAAATTATAAATAATATATTTTCATTAAAAAATGCATAAAGAACTAAACACAAAAATCATAGAATTGAATACAATTATGGAGAAAAAAAAAGTTTTCCAATTTTACGCCAATAAGGTTGACTATAGATTAAAAAAAACTTTATCCATGGTATATTTCACGTATACACACACCAACAATTTCCTTAGGCTGAATGTTATATAGTCTTCGCTTTTTCATATTATTATATCGTTTTTTTTTAAATAGTAGGTAGATGCATTTAGAATCTGTTTAAAAGAACGAGAGGTGTAGGAGGGTAGTTTCACAAGATTTGACATTACGGCGTCATCACCTCTTAGTATATTAAGTATACGATAATATCGAGTTCACTTTTATTAGCTAATTTAGCTAATTTAATTAAGAAATCATATTAAGTAGGACTAATAGGAGAAGAAACACCATGTTTTACGACATTCGTGTTATGAATAGTGAAAGGATGGGGGCGGTGTGGCGCGCTGCAAACAACGTGGACACTGATTCAAGCGATGTCAACTTAAGAAAAGTTTGGTATGTTTTTTTATTTTCACGCTGAATCCCGCATATACCAGAGTGGGAAGAGAAACCTAGTGTTACGATACTCCGTTCTCATTAAGACACTTCCCCCCTTTACGCCGATTTCTATAAACGTGTTGAGTGGTGGAAATCAAAGCCACGCTTTGCCTTTTTACCAAGGCGAGGATATGAGAATATCAAATATTTCATTTCCTCGAGTAGGAATCGAACCCACAACCTTCGGAGGCTGGTGCCCCTGCGCCAATTAACCTGCACTAAACCTGCGCAAATTAAGTACACATTTTTGTTAATAAAATTTAAAGAAAGTCAGGAACGGAGTGTCTCAACACTAAGTTCCCTCTGCCTACCCTGCTGTGAGCGGGATACAGCGTGAAGCTGGTTATTTAATTATTTAACTAACTAACTTTTGTTAGCGCACACATATCCGAATGGACGGACAACTATGAAGACAATAGTCGACGTCATCTCTCCTTGAGGACTTCTTCGATGATGGTCAATGGTGCGGCCAGAATTCTAAAGGAACAATTAGACAGTTTATACGATGGTAAATATACTTTTTAAATATAATGCTTTTGCGTTATTAAATGGCGGGATTCAATGTCACGCTATATATAGAGCCAGAGCGAAGAAGAAAGAAGAAAGCTTTCTTAAATAAATAAAAGATTTCTAAAATTAAAGAATATAATCTGTCTTAAAAATATTATAATCATTTAAATAAAAGTAGAAATCGGGCCTACATGAATTTACAAGCGGTCCTTTAATCTCTATAACATTATATTCCCTTCCTCTGGTAACTAAGGCTGAGGCAAAGCGCGACGTTATGTTCCGCCATTCAGCACGCAATGCCTTATGAATTCGGTGGGAAGTGGGGAACGGAACGTCTCAACACTGGGTTTAGAGGTTCCCTTTGCCTACCCTGCTATGTGCAGGATTACCTCACAAATGCTATTTGCGCGAACTTGTAATGAAAGATATTCATTTTCTTAGATTGCGCTCAATTGTCCGAAGAACTCATCACGTGGCGGAGGGGAACCAATTCTAATGTAGATGGGTCTTCGAATGGTCCGACATCTACTGATGCTTCAACATCTAAAAGTAAGTTTTACATATTTTTTCATTATTACGCTTTTTCCGCATTTTAAGAGACTTCAAAGAAGAGCAAGAAAAATAAGAACGTTCTTTTTGTGTTTGTTGTTTCTTTCAGAGTGGAGAATATATATAATGAATTCCTTGTTTGAGATTCGAATTCACATCCTATTTCCTTGTTTGAGATTCGAACTCATATCCATATGTTTACAGTTTCCCAGGACCACGACTGGCCTCTACAAATTTGTTATTGACATAAAACTGTATGTGAAACTGAACGCTCACGTCTACTACTATGTAATATTTTCTTTCACAGATAGTACCCGTAGAACCAGCAAGAGGAACAAACCTAGTTCTCCTACTCGGCGACAAACATCAGAAAATTTGTCGCTGCCCTCCTTCGGCCCTTGCTCCGGCCCTCCGCCTTCTAATACTATTGATGAGTCACAAAATGAAAGGCGTAAAAATAATGTAAGAAAAAAGGAAAATATTTATATATTAGTTATATGTTTCACCTAGTGCGAACGTAGCGACTTCTTAAGAAACTTCGTTTTTACCTTTCCCAAATTCCATGCGAATTCAGTAAATTCAAGTACGCCCTTTCTCTATCAGATCGAGGAGAGAAATAATTTAAATATAATTATTTCTTCAATAGGTTTGAACTCATAACCATTCTATATTTAGTCGGTAATATTCTTTCTGCGCCACTATGATTACACACATAAAAGCCCATATTAATGTTTGCCTATTGAGTATTTAGAGTTGTTTGTGTAAGAAAAGTAGCTTTTATCCGTATAGCATGGTAGGTATAAGGAACCTACTGCTCAAACACTACGTACTCTCTTCCACCCTATTTTTGACATGTTGTGTATTAAGTGGCGGAACTGAGCACCGCGCTTAGTCCACCAGAGCTCGGAAGTGAAAATCACGACGACCTCCGAAATTGTTTGTAGAATGTTCAAATAAATAATATATTTATATATTTTAAAGTTTTAAAGTCAATAGTGGCACAGGGGAATTAAGTAATGTTTACGTGGGAACTTAACAAAATGAAATATTTAATATTTTCATAGACGAGGCAACGCGCGGCGTTGAGTTCCGTATTCCATTCCTTAACACGCAATCGCTCTAGAATTTAACGGAAAGTGGGGAACGGAAGTGTTTTAGTGGAAATGTCTTAATACTGGGTCCCCAGATACTCTCTGGCTATCCTGCTATGTGCGGGATATAGCTAAAACTAAATAAAATAACATTCTTTTATAATATACCTATATCATTTATTTTCCCTTGATTATAATTATATGATAAGAATAAAAAAATCTTTCCTTTTCAGTCCAACTCCAGAAACCTCTCCAAGGTTAATAAAGAGACTCAAACGACGAGATCAAGTAAGAAGTTGAGAGAAGAGCAAGAGAAGGAAAAGCGAAATAAAACTACAAACAAACCTAATATGGGGCTTGTTTTCGCGTATGAAAATGAGTCACATTTGCCAACTAGAATAATTTCTTCTCAAATTAATATAAATGCTTTGCCACAGTAGATATATTAAAATTGCTGATTGATAGCTGAAAATGATTGTTGATTAAATACTTCTTGATTATTTTGAGACTTTTTATTTTCCTTAATTTTCTTTTATCTAATGTTTCTAAAATAAGGAGAAAATTGAGACGTTAGTGTCTTTACGCTTTGTTGTGGTTGTCATTGCAACAATGAGGACTGTATCTGTAAATAAGACTAACACTTGCCTGTGGCTTCGCCTGCATGCTGATGAGTGCCTCAGTATAGGACACAGGTTATATGGAGACGATTATATATAGCCTATAGCTTTCTTGGATAAATGGACTATTTAAAACAAAACGATTTTTACATTTCAAAACAGTAGTTCCTGATGTTAGCGCTTCAACCAAACAAACTCTTCAGTAACATAGATATAGTAAGAATAGTCTAATTATACTGGTCCTATAAGTATAGATACAAAAATATAGACTAGCCTGTAAAACGAGGCCGTCTTGGCGCATGGGCTCGACCGTGCCACTAACGCGACGGTTGTGGCTTCGATTCCCTCTCGATGCAGTGAATAATGTAATATTTTCGTTTTCTCGCTCTAGTTACGAGGCTGAGCACGGCGTTGAGTTCTGCCGCTCAACACGCAATTCTTAAAATTTCGTCATTAACTGGGTAGTAATAATATAAATATTATTGAAAAAAATCCTTTTTAATTAAATTTTAAAGTAACGGTAATAAGTATATACCTACTATAATAGTAAAGCACGGCGTTGATATCCGCAACTCAACACGCAATATCTCAAGAAATCGGCGGTAAGTAGAGAACGGAAGTGTCTTAATAGGAAATGAAGTGTCTTGACATTAGGTTCCCTCTGCCTTCCTTGCTATGTGTGGGAGTCTAAAAAATATATTTAAATTTAATAACAATTATTTAGTTCTTTACATTCCTAATGTAAATATATTAGGATATTATTAGTCAATGTTTAATTTATAGAATTTATTTATTTTTGGTATTTGAACCTTAAACCAAGCCAATATAAAGTCATTCACAAGAAAAAACAATAAAGAACTAGTTTTACAGACGTTTTACTTTCAATTTTCAGCATCGCTTACATTGTATTTGGTTTGTTAGAAGAAAATAATCTCACGCCTGCTTTGCTTAATAAGGATAAATCGTTGCGACCGCTACTCCATATTTGAAGGAGTCTTTGCTATTGAAACTAAATACCATTAATACTTTTCGTCAAAAACAACTAAATATTTATTTATTTCCTTTTCACTTCTTACAATTACAAAGGCTAAGAAAAATTGGGGAGGCTAATGGCGCTGGGACACAAGTGTGTGACCACGTCCCTGTTAGGCATGTTATCATCATCAGCCTGTCCTCGTCCACTGCTGGACATAGGCCTCTCCAATGGCATGATCTTCAGCTCTTCGCATCCAGCCGTTGCCCCCTACTTTGAGAATATCGTCACTCCATCTAACTCGAGGACGTCCTACTTTACGCTTGCCAAGGCGTGGTCTCCACGCGGTATTAGGCATGTATTCAAATTAAATGCTGATTTTCTTATATTAAATTATTATTTCGATATTTAGCAGACATCAGTAGTGGAAGATCATTAGTGTGAAGATACTTACTCCCTTACCCATCTTCCAGCGAATTCTGGAGGTATTGCATGTTCACATCATGTTTACAGGCACACTGTTTTCCTGCGCGACCGTCCTTTGAAATTATTTTTGTCTGTTTTGCCTGTTGAGTGACGGAGCTCAGCGCCGCGCTATGCCTCGAAACCAGAGCGAAGAAATGAAAATATGAATTTAAATATTTTATATCCTCGAGTAGAATCAACTCCACAAACAGTTGCGTGTACAGTCAAATACTCGTGAACTTACCCGACTTTGGCCTCTTACTCTTATTACAAATCTAAATAAAATAAAACATGTAATACAAAGTTCCGTCTATACATTTTTCCGGAATAAAATCTATAAAGAGTAAATACTCCAGTTAAGCACACCGATTGTATTTGGTACATTGACCGCGAGAACCAGAAGGGGCGAGATTGCAAGTGCTTTTATAAAAACGAGATTTTTATAGGATTGTTTCGGGGACAGTCTACTTTAAAGTCTCTTTATTATAATTTCTCTCTTTCACTTTTCTTCATGTCCACGGGAAGTACCGTATAGGTTTTGTTTATGCGTCCAATTTCATACGAAATACGGCAAAAACGATGCCTGAGTGCTCGTATATTTTCATCGTACTGACTTTCTTTAACATTTTTCCTGTGTTTTAAGGAGCCGTTAACCTGAATATCTATACTATAATATAATAAAGCGGAAGAGTTTGTTTGTTTGTTTGAACGCTAAGATCTCTGGATCTACTGGTCCGATTTACATTGTTTTTGTTTTGTATGAAAGCTGCATTNGTTTTCCTGCGCGACCGTCCTTTGAAATTATTTTTGTCTGTTTTGCTTGTTGAGTGACGGAGCTCAGCGCCGCGCTATGCCTCGAAACCAGAGCGAAGAAATGAAAATACGGATTTAAATACATATTTTATATCCTCGAGTGGGATCGACTCCACAAACAGTCACGTGTACAGTCACATACTCGTGAACTTACCCGACTTTGGCCTCTTACTCTTATTACAAATCTAAATAAAATAAAACATGTAATACAAAGTTCGGTCTATACATTTTTCCGGAATAAAATCTATAACGAGTAAAATCTCCAGTTAAGCACACCGATTGTATTTGGTACATTGACCGCGAGAACCAGAAGGGGCGAGATTGCAAGTGCTTTTATAAAAATGAGATTTTTATAGGATTGTTTCGGGGACAGTCTACTTTAAAGTCTCTATATTATAATTTCTCTCTTTCACTTTTCTTCACGTCCACGGGAAGTACCCTATAGGTTTTTGATTATACGTGCCAAAAACGATGCCTGAGTGCTCGTATGTTTTCATCGTACTGACTTTCTTTTTCATTTTTCCTGTGTTTTAAGGGGGCGTTAACCTGAATATGTTCGATTATTGCCATATTGCATGTAGTGACGGAGCTAAACATCACAATTTGTCTTGTTACCAAAGCCAATCGAACCCACAAGCGCCGTGGTTACGGTCAGCCGCTGGGTCGTTGCACCACTACGGCTTTTCATCTCTTATCACATTTCTTGTGATCTTCTCTCTCTTCACGCTGTACCCCGCACATAGCAGGGCAGGCATATGGAACCTGGGAACCTGTGTTAAAACACTTCTTTCAGCGGAACCTTATCATATAACTAGTATTGTTTTTAGTAAAATGCGAATATTTTTCTATACCCAATGGCACTTAACGTAAATAGCCTAAATAAATATTTGTATAGAGACCTCTGCAATAGCCGTCTGATCAGATTATATAAGTAAACAATGATATGAAGCTGAGGTCCGTTTGTACGTGATGTGTATACAAATGTGCTAGGACCGGCGCTGAAGAAGATTTTTTTTTCTTTGTAGAGGAAGTGTCTTCTTAGACAGATAGGTAGGAGGTTAAAGATGAGTTGAAACTCCTAGCATTTGTAGTTTCTGAGATTTCGTGAGTGATTTTTCGTTTTTATGTTTACGTTATATCCATATATATATATATAAAAGCGAAGAGGATTTTTAGGATATTTGGGACATCCGACCCCTAAGGAGTTGATAGTTTGTATGTAAGATTAACAACCAGATGCTGTCCCAAATTCTAATGCGCCGAGAGGTCGTTTTTCTTTAATTCCTTCATAATTCTCTATACTTTTGTACGTTTTATACAATGCCTAAGAATTTCGTTTATATTCTGTACTGCTTACTTGTTTCCATGACATCGCGAAATTTCATTTCCTGCCATCCGGTTGAAATTTTGTGATAGGTGAGTGAAAGCCTTTGAAGGATCTATTAGGGCAATACGTGCCTGGAATCTATAGAGATGCCACTTAGATGCTTTGGATGTCTAAAAATAGCTTTATTTGTTTTACGTAGTTTACTAAGTTTAAATAAAAATGAGTAACCCTTTGAAGCGCACTTTGCAAATCAATTTATTATTTTTTCAAGGAAATCAGAAATATTCATACAAAATAATAATTTAATTTGCCGCCACATTTTATCCCTAAAGTAGGTAGAATATTTTGATTTATTAGAATTAGAATATAAAAAATACATTGTTATTGTCAATGTATTGTTAAATAAACTAACACACTTTCGTCACGAAGGGCGGAAGTCTATTAACAGAAAAGCGATGGACCGGAAGTAACGAAAGTTCCTTAATAGTTTATATTAAATCAACACCTAGAGGCACTTTCGTTTGGTATTTCCTCTATTTTTCACTTGTTGAGAAATTCGGACATTACAGGTAATGGATGTATGGGAATTTTCGTTTTATTTACTTTATATTGTACCTTTGAAACTGAGTAATCTAATTGGTGATATAAACAGGATCTAATACACTTTTATATATTAACATAAACTTTTACAGCAGGGTAGTCAAAAGGAACTTGAAAACCTAGTGTTAGAATACTCCGCTCCCATCAAGACGCTTGGAGAGTTTCCAAGATGTGCACGTTCGAGTCCGTTTAAGTTTTTATTTACTTATGTTTTCTAAAAATATTTTTTTATCCTAACGCCCGATGTTAATAATCAATCCTAATCCATAAATTGCAACCATAGTTTGAAATATCTATCGATTTTTTGAGTTTGGCTTGCCAATAACCAATAGCAGTACTTCATTTTCAATCTTTAACATCCATCAATAGAGGGAACTTTGTATGAAAATGACAGCTTGTGCGTGCCAATAAACGATCTGTCCATTTTGACATTAGGTTAGATAGCAAAAATGACAGCTAATTGCGATCTGACACATTGCGGGGTTCATTTTTTCAAATCCTCGGATTACAATATTACATTAATTTTTTATTTCATTAACAAGGAAATAAATTATGTCCGGTAATATATCTTCAAGTGACATTTCTTCGAGTGATAGTGATGATAGTATTATCGAAATTTTGGAACTATTATCAGATCTGGATTCTGATAGTGAGAGTGAGGATGAGGTACGACGCGCTTCATCACAAACACTCAGGAGAGTGAACTACATGCAAAGCCTAGATGATGCTGATTTCACATTTAAGTTTAGACTTTCAAAGTCTATAGTTAATATTTTAATAGCCGAAATAATGCCGTTTGTACGTGTAACTTCTTCCAGGTAAATCAATGATAAACACATGCTATAAACAAAGTACACAAAATACGTACCCAAAAATCTTTTAAATACTTATGTTAATTTTGTTTTTATGTTATAGAAATAATGGCGTGTCACCTCTACATCAATTATTATTAACATTACGCTTTTATGCTCTGGGAACTATGTTAATTTCTGTAGCAGATTTTGTTGGAGTCTCAATATCCACAGCCGGCAGGATAGTACATGACATATCATCGGCAATTGCTAGTATATATGATAAATATGTAAAAATTCATCAGGAAAGTGCAGAAAAATTTTATAAAATTGGTGGCTTTCCTAGAGTTTTTGCTGCAATTGATTGCACTCACATACATATACAATCGTCAGGTGAGTACTTATTTATTTAAAGCGTCAACTATACACATAACATCTTATATAATAGGAGAATAAGGATATATTCTGCTATAAGTATCAATTAAAGATATATATACAATTAAAACTATTAAAATCTGTTAAATTTCAATTAAAAATCATTTAAAATGTCAATTAAAAAGAAACAAATGAAATTAAGAAAACTAAAACAGGCCATGTGATAAATAAATGACAATAATGATAATTATTAATAGATAATAGTTATAATATCATTATTAATAGTGTTAAGGAAAATTACCATTACCATTTTTTAACCATAAAAATTTGCAGTTTTAAGTTAATTATTGAAACTCAATTTGTGATATTTTTTTATAAACATTTAGCTATTTCACTTAAATGGATCTTCATTATTTAGAATAATTATAAATCTATTATTTTTAGGTCAACATATAGGGGAAGAATATAGAAACCGTAAGGGTTACTTCTCAATAAATGTCCAAGCAATCTGCGATGCGGATATGAAATTTATGAATGTGGTTGCTCATTGGCCTGGTTCATCTCATGATGCTACTATTTTCAACAACTCAGTACTTAGAGGTGACATATTTTAGAGACATAAACTTTTTATTTAAAAGTCAAAGGCAGTCAAATTTTGTAAAGATTTTTTTTATTTCTAATCTTAATTATGATTTAATTCCTTAATTGCTAAGCTCTTGTGTTTTTTTAATTTCAGTTGCTGATTTTATGAATTCATTTTCCATACATAACTTTTTATTTATATTTTTCTATCTAATAATATAAAATAATAATAATAAATAAAACTTTAAATGTTTTGCCTAGTTAAAACATAGCAATTGGTGAAAGTTTAGAGTAAATTGGTTCAGTACTTTCGGAGATAAATGTGATGGGCAGGCAAAAATTATTCTTTTTAAGAGGGACAGAGGGACACCTCTCTCACTCAGTCAAAAATATTCTTACTGTTTTATAATATATAAGATAAATTTATTCTATTAATGTTTTAGCTAATTGTGATGCAGGGCATTATGGCAATCAATGGATGCTAGGTGATAGTGCTTATCCAAATAGACCATATTTGTTAACACCAGTCCCTAATCCAACTAGTGAAGCAGAACAAAGATATAATCAAGCACATGTTAAAACCAGGAATATAATAGAAAGGTATCATGTTAACCTATTAGTTCATAGTATCATGTGTAAATTAGTAAACCTATTAGTCTTCATTTATTATTTATCTAATACACAAATGTTATAATTTTAGAACATTTGGGGTATGGAAAAGAAGATTTCCTGTTATTGCACTCCCCTTACGTCTATCATTGCCTAAAATTCAAGCAATCATAATTGCCACCGCAGTACTGCATAATATTTGCAGAAATTTTAACTTAGAGGATGTTCTAGAGGAAATGGAAGTACCTACATATGAGTGTATCTTGGAAGAAAATGATGACAGCACAGGAGCTGAAGATATAACAGAAAGGACATCTCTTATAAACAATTATTTTACAAGATGATTATTTTAGTCTCACACTGTTTCCCGCATATAGCAGGGTAAGCAAAAGGAACCAAGCGTCCTAATACACCATTTTCCGCCGAATTTGGAGGCCTTGAGTGGAGATTGAACACACAATCTGTCCCATTTACAGTCACATGCTTGTTGTGCCACTGTGTCACAGCTAGCTTTTAATAAGAAAAATNTATAAACAATTATTTTACAAGATAATTATTTTAGTCTCACACTGTTTCCCGCATATATGGGTAAGCAGAAGGAACCAAGCGTCCTAATACACCATTTTCCGCCGAATTTGGAGGCCTTGAGTGGAGATTGAACACACAATCTGTCCCATTTACAGTCACATGCTTGTTGTGCCACTGTGTCACAGCTAGCTTTTAATAAGAAAAATAATTATATTTTTTATTTATTACCTAAAAAGTGATTATTAGTAAATTATATTATTATTTCTGCATTTAATGAGTGTCTTTATTTAATAAGGAAAACATTATTTATTGTAAATTTTTATAATTAAAAAAAATACTATTAATTATTCTTTTTCATTTTTTCTATTTCCCACAACATCTTTTCTTTTTTTATTTGTAGATGCTCCTTTTTAATTTCAAATAATTCTTTTTTGACTATAAAATATTCGGCAATAGCCATGTTTTGGACAGCACGGTGCCCATCAATTTTTTTTCTTTATTACTGAAAAAATAAAGTATTTATTAGTTTATTGTACAGTAAAGCATTAATTAGAATAAGTTAAAATAATAGAACAAACATTTTTTATCAAACCTAATATTACATGCTCTGGTGGTGGTGGTGTTCCAAATGTGAGCCTTTTCAGTTTATTGATCTTTAATGTCCCTATATCTTGTGTCCGTTGTGGAGTCTCAAGAGGAAGTTCTTCAGAATCCGCAACAGATACAGTAGGACTTTGCCATTCCAATTCCCTATCTCCCCCAAACGGCACAGCAAAGCCACTGGATGTGCTTTCTAATAAGGTCTCCACTTGATCCAATATGTCGTCTGGGAGAATGTATTCAGGTGGTCCTCCACCTATCTAAAATTAAAAATGGAATATTTAAAATAAATATAATGGCTTAATAACTACATATATATAGATAGGTAATACAATATAAATGTATTATTTTATGTTCACCTTAATTTGGTTCATCCTTATTTTAGTGCTGCGTTTTCGTGATTTTTTTTTCAAATTTTCCCACTTCAAAGGCAACTGTTGAGCGTTTCGCGGAAATATCGCAGTTGCACAAAATATTTCCGCTAACACCTCGTTTTTACCTTTATTATTACTGGCGTTAGTCGCCTTTGTTGTAATACTTGGACTATTTGAGATTAGATTTACTAACATCCTTGTCTCTTCCTTCGACAATGGCTTACCCTTTACCTAGCCACACACATAAATTAATATTGTGATGAATTCTAAACAATATATTCATAGAAAAATCGCGCTTTCTTCACTTACTCGGTTAAGCTCCATAGTAGCTACAGTTTACAAATATAAAATAAACTTAAGATAATTTTGTACTTGAAATGTTTTTAATTTAAAACTAACGCTTAAAAATGGCAAAATGTCATTGACAATGTTATTGTTTCGTTCCATTTGACGTAGCTACGCAAATTCATGAAATAATTTTAATATTGTTAAAGTTTATGATTTTAATGGTATTGGTACTTAAAGATTTATTATTTTATTGAACATTGTTTTTAAAGGAATTCTGTAAGTAATAATAATTTTGACACAAATTTCTTGTAAATATATATGATTTCGTTAATTTAAAAAAGATACGTAAAACGGAACTATCGTTACTGCAGGGAGGGCCCTGCAATCCACTGTTGATGATAAGTAAATGTGTTCTGTGATGATAAGTTGACATTGCCCGGTTTGGTTATAGGCATGCAGGTTAGAGATTGGATATACATGTCGAAAAATCCAAGATTGACGTTAACTGAAGATGTATCTCCTACATTATTAACATCGGGCGTATAAGTGTGTCATAAACAAACCACTGAGAATTACATTTTCTTTGTATGAAAATAAGTTTAAAGTTAGAAATAGGCATACCTCCTTCATACTCCGTCTCCACCTACCTCCTTCATTTCATCCACTGTCATCAAGTACTCCATAAGTGCTCTCACGGGGACCTCATGCTCTTTACGTAACCTACCCCCACTATCATCGATACAGTGTTCTCGAAGGTCAACCCAGATGACCCCCTCGTCTCGCATATAAGTATATGTTTTTATATTAATATAATCTAAAATGAAGCATCTAACATTTTAAATTAATTTGTAATCCTAAAGGAATCAAAATATTTGAGAGTCTTTATCGTTCACTTTCACAATTACCCAAATGTAATAAAAATGTCTATCAAGCCGGCAAAAATGTTTCCGAAGCTTCGTTATTACATTTTTCTTAAAGAAAAGAAATAGGCTTGTTTATGTAATACCCGCAAGAGGTAAATGTTGTTTTTCTTTTTCAAATTGAATATATATGTATAAGTAGATAGTAGATACGTGAGAAGTATATAATAAAATTGGGCAGTGTATTCTAGGTTTGCCACTACCAAAATTAAAAAGTTTGTTAAAAAAAAAGTTCTAACAAGTAAAGCTTATTACACTAGTACAAGAATATTTAGAGGATAAACATGTATGGAATTAATGTCTATTGAATGTAATGCAGAATAGCTGCCAGCAAATGTAAAAGATTGTAACATTGACTTTGAAAAGAGCAACTGTTGAGTTTCTTGTCGGCTCTTCTCAGCAGAACTGCCTTCTGAACCGGTGGTAGCTTTTTGCTTATATGTTCATTCGACGATTCAAAAGTGCTGATAACAGTCTATTTAAATAGAATATTTTGAATTTGAATTTAGGTATATAATGTTTTTAGTTTCACGCTGTTATCCCGTATTTAAAGGATAAACGAGCTTGAAGCTCTTTAGCTTTTAAGCATTTCGACGTCAATGTAGACGATCTTATAAATCAATCATAATTTCTTCGTCGACGGGCTTTAGACTGCGATCCATCTTTGAAATAACATTTTATGAATACTAATAGTATGTATTGAACATTTTCCTTTTTAAATAAATTTTAAAATGATAGTAATAAGAAAATGGATATGGTAGTGTACTATATATATATACTTACTCTAAATTAAATATTTATTTACGTTTATATTTCCATTTCTTCGCTCTGATGTCGAGGCAAAGCGCGGCGTTGAGTTCTGCCACTTAACACGCAATGCCTCCAGAATTCGACGGAAAGTGGGGAATGCAGTGTCGTACACGAGATTCCCTCTGCCTACCGTGCTGTGTGAGGGATACAGCGGGAAGCTGATTAACATATTTTTTTGATGTTAATAATCTCGATGTAACCTACTGTAATGAGGTGTGAGTTACTTATGCATTATGAATATGCTATATTTGATACAAAACATTTAGGTACTTCTATTTGACCATGCAGGCTATACTGCATGCAAATGTTAGTCTTATATACAAAGACACAATCCTCACAGTTTAAATGACAACCTAGTGTTGAGACACTATTGTCTACATTTTCCCTTATTTTAGAAATATCAGATAAAAGAAATGAAGGAAAATAAAATCTCAATATAATCAAGAAATATTTAATCAACAATCATTTTCAGCTATCAATCAGCAATTTTAATATATCTACTGTGGCAAAGCATTTATATTAATTTCAGAAGAAATTATTCTAGTTGGCACACGTGATTCATTTCCATACGCGAAAACAAGCCCCATATTAGGTTTGTTTGTAGTTTTATTATTTCGCTTTTCCTTCTCTTACTCTTCTCTCAATTTCTTATCTGATCTCTCTCGAGGCTTCTTGAGTTGGAGTGAAAAGGAAAAAAATTTTAGTCTTATCATATATAATGAAGGGGTTTTTTTAATAATATACGTATATAATTTATATATGATGGGAATGGGAAGCTTAATAAATAAAAGTAGTGTTTGTATAAAAAAAACGGAAAGCTACTTTTCTCTCCTCTTTTTTCTCTTCCTTAATAGGCAAAAATTAATATGGACTTCTATATTTTTAATCATAGTGGCGCAGAGAGAATATTTCCGACTAAATATAGAATGGATATGAGTTCAAACCTTTTGAAGGAATAACTATATTTAAATTATTTCTTTCCTCGATCTGATAGAGAAAGTGCGTAGTTGAATTACTCTGAAAACGCCTTAAATTCGCATGAATTTTAGAAAGGTAAAAATGTAGTTTCTTACGAAATCACTAGGTTCGCACCAGGTTCTCACTGTTCAATATGAAACAGCTTAAAAATATATTTAACTAATATACTATTATTTTCTTTTTTTCTTATATTATTTTCATCACTTTCTATGACATACGTCCTCGATGCGGCATTTTGCGACTCATCAACTGTATTAGAAGACGGCGACAAATTTTCAGATNATGCTAATTCGCGATAGTATTGAATATGATTCTTAAGCATAGCTACAAGATGAAATAAAAAAAAAAAAATTGTGGCATTTCTTTTGTTTTTTCATATTTTGGTGAAAAGAAAGATACTATCGCAACTTAGCATGTGATCGATAGTTCACAATAATCGATAGTTCGATACTGTCGATACTATCGTTTCCTAGAAATTCAATAGAATCGATACTATCGAAAATATCGATACTATCGATTAAAATATCGAGTCCTACTATCGGACAACTATCGATAGCATATCCATAGCCTATCGATAGTCGACTATCGATCGGCAACACTATTGCCCGGTTTGGTTATAGGCATGCAGGTTAGAGATTTTATAGACATGTCGAAAAATCCAAGATTGACGTTAACTGGAGCCCGATGTTAATAATGTATCTCCTAAGATACATTATTAACATCGGGCGTAAGTGTGTCATAAACGAAACACTGAGAATTACATTTTCTTTGTATGAAAATAAGTTTAAAGTTAGAAATAGGCATACCTCCTTCATACTCCGTCTCCACCTACCTCCTTCACTTCCTGACCTTCCCCCAGTATCATCGTTACAGTGTTCTCGAAGGTCAACTAAGATGACCCCCTCGTCTCGCATATATTTTTTTAAAATAATATATATATTTTTTTATTAATATAATCTAAAATAAAGCATCTAACATTTTAAATTAATTTGTAATCCTAAAGGAATCAAAATATTTGAGTCTTTATCGTTCACTTTCACAATTACCCAAATGTAATAAAAATGTCTATCAAGCCGGCAAAAATGTTTCCAAAGCTTCGTTATTACATTTTTCTTAAAGAAAAAGAAATAGGCTTGTTTATGTAATACCGGCAAGAGGTAAATGTTTTTTTCTCAAATTGAATATATATGTATAAGTAGATAGTAGATACGTGAGGAGTATACGTGTATATAATAAAATTCCGCAGTGTATTCTACGTTTGCCACTACCAAAATTAAAAAGTTTTGTAAAAAAAAAGTTCTAACAAATACTTAAAGCTTATTACACTGTACAAGAATATTTAGAGGATAAACATGTATGGAATTAATGTCTATTGAATGTAATGCAGGATAGCTGCCAACTAATGCAATAGATTGTACCATTGACTTTGAAAAGAGCAACTGTTGAGTTTCTTGTCGGCTCTTTTCAGCAGAACTGCCTTCCGAACCGGTGGTAGCTTTTTGCTTATATGTTCATTCGACGATTCAAAAGTGCTGATAACAGTCTATTTAAATAGAATATTTTGAATTTGAATTTAGGTATATAATGTTTTTAGTTTCACGCTGTTATCCCGTATTTAAAGGATAAACGAGCTTGAAGCTCTTTAGCTTTTAAGCATTTCGACGTCAATGTAGACGATCTTATAAATCAATCATAATTTCTTCGTCGACGGGCTTTAGACTGCGATCCATCTTTGAAATAACATTTTATGAATACTAATAGTATGTATTGAACATTTTCCTTTTTAAATAAATTTTAAAGTAATAGTAATAAGAAAATAGATATGGTAGTGTACTATATACTTACTCTAAATTAAATATTTATTTACTTTTATATTTCCATTTCTTCGCTCTGATGTCTGAGGCAAAGCGCGGCGTTGAGTTCTGCCACTTAACACGCAATGCCTCCAGAATTCGGCGGAAAGTGGGGAATGCAGTATCTTACACTAGATTCTCTCTGCCTACCGTGCTGTGTGAGGGATACAGCGGGAAGCTGATTAACATATTTTTTTGATGTTAATAATCTCGATGTAACCTACTGTAATGAGGTGTGAGTTACTTATGCATTATGAATATGCTATATTTGATACAAAACATTTAGGTACTTCTATTTGACCATGCAGGCTATACTGCATGCAAATGTTAGTCTTATATACAAAGACACAATCCTCACAGTTTAAATGACAACCTAGTGTTGAGACACTATTGTCTACATTTTCCCTTATTTTAGAAATATCAGATAAAAGAAATGAAGGAAAATAAAATCTCAATATAATCAAGAAATATTTAATCAACAATCATTTTCAGCTATCAATCAGCAATTTTAATATATCTACTGTGGCAAAGCATTTATATTAATTTCAGAAGAAATTATTCTAGTTGGCACACGTGATTCATTTCCATACGCGAAAACAAGCCCCATATTAGGTTTGTTTGTAGTTTTATTATTTCGCTTTTCCTTCTCTTACTCTTCTCTCAATTTCTTATCTGATCTCTCTCGAGGCTTCTTGAGTTGGAGTGAAAAGGAAAAAAATTTTAGTCTTATCATATATAATGAAGGGGTTTTTTTAATAATATACGTATATAATTTATATATGATGGGAATGGGAAGCTTAATAAATAAAAGTAGTGTTTGTATAAAAAAAACGGAAAGCTACTTTTCTCTCCTCTTTTTTCTCTTCCTTAATAGGCAAAAATTAATATGGACTTCTATATTTTTAATCATAGTGGCGCAGAGAGAATATTTCCGACTAAATATAGAATGGATATGAGTTCAAACCTATTGAAGGAATAACTATATTTAAATTATTTCTTTCCTCGATCTGATAGAGAAAGTGCGTAGTTGAATTACTCTGAAAACGCCTTAAATTCGCATGAATTTTAGGAAGGTAAAAACGTAGTTTTTTACGAAATCACTAGATTCGCACCAGGTTCTCACTGTTCAATATGAAACAGCTTAAAAATACATTTAACTTATATACAATTATTTTCTTTTTTTTCTTATATTATTTTCATCACTTTCTATATTTTGTGACTCATCAACAGTATTAGAAGACGGCGACAAATTTTCAGATGTTCGTCGACGCTTAGGAGAACTATATTTGCTACTCTTGTTGTTCTTCTACCAGATACCACAAGATCTAGCGAGAGTAACACACCTAGATGTGAAAGAAAATATTACATACTAGTAGACAAGACCGTTATTTAATGTTACCAGTTTCAGATACAGTTTTATGTCAGTAACAAATTGAGTTGAGTGAGTTCGAGTCTCACACGAGGGAATTTATTATTTAAATTCCCCACTAAAAGAAACAACAAACAACGAAAAAAAGAACCACATTTTCTTTTTTCCTTGTTCTTCTTTTATGTCTCTTAAAATGCGGAAAAAGCGTAAAGATGAAAAAATATTTAAAATTTACTTTTAGAGGTAGAACTATCAGTAGATGTCGAACCATTCCAGGGGCGACAGGTAACCACTTGTAATGTAAATAGGACACATTAGAATTGGTTTCCCGTCGCCCCTGGAAGATGCTTCTCGGTCGATTGAGAGCAATCTAAGAAACCACCATTGACCAGCATTGAAGAAGTCCGCAAGGAGAGATGCCGTCGACTGTTGTAGACAACGGTCGGCGGCATCTCTCCTATAGGAATCTCTCCTCTACGAAGACGTAGTTGTCCGTCCATTTAGAAATATGTGTGCGCTAACAAAAGTTTAAAAAATAATAAAATAACCAGCTTCACGCTGTATCCCGCACACAGCAGGGTAGGCAGAGGGAACCTAGTGCATTGTCTAGTTCAGTGAACCTTTTAAATAGAGGACTAATTTTAAGATTTTTATGAGACAATTGTCTCTGCGCCTGCGTGAAGATAAAAAAATATAGGTAAGTATATGTATATATATACAAAATATCGATTTTTTACTATTTTTGTTTGAACCTAGTGTTAAAACATTAGCATCTACATTAACCCTTATTTTAGAAATATAACTGTTTCACATTACAACAAAACAATTATTATGTGTTGGAAAAAACACAGTGTTAGAGTGAAGAAGACATCCATGAGTAAGTTTGCCCATATCGTCCTACTCTTGGCACCCGCAGGTGCCTGCTACCATGATGGCTGAGGCAAAAACATTTGTCAACTCGAAGTCTTCACATTCCATCAATCACCAGCAAGTCCTACTTGGATGATGATGGTGATGAAAAGAACCAAATATGTTATATTATTATTAGAAAGAAACAGAAGTTATAAAATCCTATATAAAAAATTTGTTGATCTATTATACACAAATTTAACTTAATAAACTAGTAAAATGATATTACTTAAAATAATAAAAATAATGGACCCAAATTAAATTATTGTTAAAATAAAGAAAAGTAGTTCTTGTATAATTTATGTTCTAGTAGATATGAATATTTTATTACTAATTCTTGCCTATAATTTATACAAGATTAAATTTAAAAGTTTATTCAATTATTAGTCAAACATATGTATAATCAATACACTCGGGCACTAAAAATTTTATATCATCAGAATAATTTTAAAAAGATGATTCTGAACTGAACACTGTAAATATATATTTTCTTTTAATAATATTTCACCATTAGCTCTATCCTCATACCTCATAAAGACAGAGTTAAGTATGTAATGTTTTCTTTATCAGATACAATTACTCTAAAACTATCTTAAAAATAGTAAGCAGTAAATGTTATGTCAAAGCTAAGTAAATAATAAAAATTAATATGTTTTATTAAGATGATAATGTATTTCCTTTTTTCATCTAATTGAATCTAGTTTTATTATAAAGGAATGCATAAATTTTGCAAAAAAAATTCATTCTTTCTATAATTCAGACAAATATCTACATTACCTAAGGTCAGTGTATAATAAAAAAATACCATTATGAGTTTTAAATTGTTGGCAATCCTTTAGTTTGAATCGTTTGTGTTATAAATTTGTACTGCAGTTTAAGTATACTACAATATTGTTTTTTACATATTAAAATTTAAATAATAATTTACCTTTTCAATTGTTGCCTAGGACGAAATAAGGCAACAAATGTGTGTACCTTCATTTGGTGATGATGAAGCGCAGCTCTCATCCTCTGAGGACGAATTTAAACAATTGCACTCTCACCTTTATTACACTAGTAAATAACGAGTTACAATGCATTCTTAACTATTTAAAAACACAGTGAATTATCTTTTTTATCATAATAAATGAAGCATATAGCGATAATAATTAAAACTTTGTAAACTTTTTTGTGTTTAAATTAGACTTCAAAAATCACAAATGCTATGAGTTGACAGATATTTTCGCGCCAACTAACACGGGAGGGGGCGCCTGCGGGTGCCAAGAGTAGATAATCTATAGACAGACTCCAACTGGTAAGTCTTCTTCACTAAATCAAGAAAAATATGAAAATGAAAAAAAAAATTAAAACTTACTTTTAGAGGTAGAACTATTTGTAGATGTCGAACCCTCCATCTACATTAGAATTGGTCTCCTTTCGCCCCTTGAAGACTTCTTCGGTCAGTTGAGCGCAATCTAAGAAAATGGATAAGTTTTACTACAAGTTCGCGCAAATCGTATTTTTGAGGTAGGCAAAGATAAATATTTAATCTTCACGTTTTGCTAAGTCGCTCCATTCCCCACTTCCCGCCGAATTCTAGAGACGTTGCATGTCGAATGACATTTTGCCTCGTTACTAGAGCGAGGAAAAGTAATATTATAGAGAGGATAAGGACATATCAATGACTAATAATCTTCAAAACAAATAATCTTCATTTCTGCCCTGGAAATATAAAGCTTGATGTTAAATCAGCACCACACATAGACCCAAATTTGGACAAAATTGGCGTTAAATTTTGCATAATGATGTAAAGTTACTTCATAAGCATTATTATTAAAACAGTTTACTTACCTCATGGTATGGTAGATAAAGCTAAACTTCTAAAAAACAATTGGACAGTTTATATATTTATACTATAAACTATCCAATTGTTCCTTTCGACTTCTAGCAGCACCGTCGACCAGCATTGAAGAAGTCCGCAAAGGGAGATGTCGTCGACTGTTGTCTTCATAGTCGTCAGTCAATATAGATATGTGTGTATGCAATTGGATACACACATATCTACGTTGGACGACGACAACACAAAAATTAAGAAAGGATATTTCAAAATATTATGCAGTTGTCACAATTAATTCAGATAAAAACATATTTAGAATTAATTCTAAATGTAGTTTAGTATGATATTTTAAATTAAATTAGATTTTTCAATTTTAAAGAAATGCAAAATATCAAATATTTCAATTCCACTACTGGGGATCGAACCCACAACCCACGCTTGTGTCCTGCGCCACAAGATGATATCTGGATAGCTTATTTAAAAGAGTTACCTACAAATTAAGTAGACGCTCAAAATATTTGTTAAATTTAAGCCGTGAACCAATTTTAAGATTCTAATTCAATAGACGCCAACATTAATTACTTTTCACATTTACTCTGCTTATAAAGAAACTACTTACCAAGCTCGAGGCAGTCAAAGCGTAGGGGCGCAAGCGTGGACTGTAACGCGACAGTTGTGGGTTCGATTCCCACTCAAGTGAATGTATTTCTATTTTTTTGCTCTGAGTAATAAGGCAAAGCGTGGCGTTGAGTTCCCGCCTCATGGCATCGGACATGCAATGCCTCGAAAAAATTCGACGAAAACTGTGGAACAGACTGTCTTGACATTAGATTTCTCTGCGTACTCTGGTATATATGGGATATAGCGTGAAACAAATAAAACACATACCAAATTTTAAGTCGACATCACTGACCACATCGCAGCGCGCCACACCGCCGCCATCCTCTTACTATTCATCACACAAATATCGTAAAACATCGTGTTTCTTCTCCTATTGGGTCTATTTAATATGATTTCTATAAAATATTTATGATTAAATTAACAAATTAAAAATTGAAGTGAACTTGACGTAATGTTATGCTTAAATGAAGTAATTTCGTACTTATACTAAGAACTTTACCCAACTACCTCCTAATAACCATTTTTTTTAGTTTCTAAATGAAATGTAGGTAGCATTAAGAAAATATATAGATAATTTAAGAATTATTTAGCTTTTTTATTTAAAAATATTAAATATATGGTTATTATGTTTGATATATGAAAAAGTGAAGACTGTGTAACATTCAGCCTAACGAAATTGTTAGAGTATGTACTCGTACGAAGAAAACAACGATATGTTTTTTTTATCTGTGTGTTATTGGCGCCAAATTTAAAAATATTTTTTTTGTCTGTCTCTTTAATTCTATTGAATTCTTCTATAAATTTATGTATTTTTTTATAAATATATAAATTTTAACAAAATTAAACTATAAGCTAACATCTGTGGATATTATATTATTTATATAATATGTTAATTTTAAATATTGCTTGTTTTGTTTTGTGGGAAGTCAGTAGGTATTTTAACTGAACCTTTTTTAATATGCATTGTCTTTTTGTGTAACATTATTTCTTTTTTGTGTGAGATGTAACTTAAGGTACTAAATAAAGACATGCGTTTACTGTAATATAAAAAACATTGTAAGAAGAGTCAACCCTGTTTCTTGAGTATGAAATAAAAAGACATATGACCCCAAAGGTAAATGACAAGTATTTTTACTTAGCCATCCGTTCTTAAAGATAAATAATTTAGTTAAATAAATATTTTAAATGTAACAAGCATGAAAAAATTTCAACGTAGAAATTGAAGATAACGTTTTTTAGTGGTAAGAGCGGTAGGACGATTTCCAAAAGACACTGATTCAAATCCCGCTAGTTTAAAATTTTCATACTTAAAAAAATATATTACCATTTTAAAATAAGCTTGGCTTAAAGGACTGAAAAGGATAAATATAAGTAAAGTAAAAATGAACTGCCTATATAATCGTTATATTTGTTGTTTATATTTTGTTCAGTTTTTTTTCACCAATTCATGACTGGTTTGGCGACAGCTCTTCTTCAAAAGTGACTTGAAACGTTCTTCATCAATTTCTGAAGGCCTTCCGCTGTGTGTTTTGAACTTTGCTAACCATTTCCATTCTGCAGACTGGGTTATGACACTTTCTCCATACACTACGCAAATACCTCGGGCTGTTTCGCCAACTCTTTGACCTCGATGAAAAGCAAAGAGGAGCAGGTCCATTTCCAAGCTTCCAACCTAATAAAAAAATAACATTTGCAAAACAGCAAACAAATCGTTGTAAATTAAATAACATAATAATTCTGTTAGTTATTATAAAATCTGCTTTTATAATCATAAATGCAATATATCATTTGTATTATGTTAAATAGGTTTATCTGTTGGACATAATTTACATTTATTAATTAATTGTAAGATTATCTTATTATATATGGGCTTATCGTAAAATATTTATTATATAATAAAAAAATCACTATATATACTAAAAATACTTTTTAGAAAACATATAAAAATCTAAAAAATATATAATAAATAGCATTCTTTCTTGCCAAATAATTATTCTTAGTAAATATCTTTAGGTAGCGGAGATTTATAATACCTAATAAAAAAAAACAGTAATTGTATTTGGTATCATTTATTTTTCGAAAAACGTCAGATTTTAAGAGGCGGATTAAAAACAAAAGGCAGCCAATTTGGGTACGTCAATCGTTCATGGTTGTTTCTGAGGCCTTTTTTGTCCAAATTTATTTTTAAATCTGAAGTTGAAAGTGACACGCGTATTCCATTTGGCGCCTTTAAAAAATATAAAGCGACCCACAGAGTAATATTACCCGACTATATATGTATCTACATATAATTTTATTATTTATCTATAAAGTTAGATGAGGTAATGAAATATTTAGTATTTTCATTTCTTCGCTCTTGTGTCGAGGCAAAGCGCGGCGTTAAGTTCCGCCACTCAATGATGCGTGAAGCTAACAAAAAAATCATTTTTAATACCATATGATTAGATTTATTTCTTTGGAGTAGGATTAAAATTCAATTCCATAAAATAATATAAATGTTGATAAGCAGTGACAGCGCGGTGCAGACCGCCGGCTCCAGTTTCCGAGTCGTTGGCGCGTTAACAATATACGAGTACGTACAATGCACACGCGACATAATGGATTCAATTATTTAATATTTTCTATAAGATATTAAAAATGTTATTTTAATACTATATTATACCTAAATTTAGAATGTTGTAGGTGTGGGTTCGTTTCCCACTTGGGGGAGTAAATCCCAGAAATATCGACATTGATTACAAGCTTCGGGATTGGAAGCCGTAATAAGCCTAAGCTGTACAAAATTAACAGCTTTAATCAAAATATTTTATATTTAAGCCAAATATATTTTATAAATTATACCTACTCTCTAATCCTAATTAATAAACGAGATTTTTAATAGAAAATTCCTAACAATAATTAGAATTTATTCTTATCTATTTTTAACAAAAATAATTATGTAGAAAAGACAAAAGACTTAAAAATATAATGTTACATCATTAAAAACTGGCAACAAGTTAAAATTATAAAAGTTAGCAGAGTTCCCAGTGGTGTCCTATTTAAAGCGTACGTAACTTTAATTTGAATCCTTAGATTTTTTACAACCTCTCGTTGCCGTTCAGAAATTGAATTCCACTGTGGACTCACTACTGCTAATATTTTAAACTATTAAAATCTGTAAGCGCGATGATAGTTGGTTCGATTCCCATTTGAAACCATTATCTCAATTCTTTTCATTTGCCCACTTCAATTCCGCTAAATTCTGATAAGGGATGTCTTTAGACAAGGTTCCCTGACTCCCTGTTATATGCGGAATGCTGATAGCGTGCACCTGAAGTTCACTCCATAATATTTAAACTACTAACAACTAACAATGGCCGTTCCGATTCTTAAGGAGAATAAATTATTAATATATTATATTTAAATTTTAATTAACGCCGGGACAGCCTCATAACATACTAATAAAAATAAACAATTTTACTCATTTCAATTTATTAAAAAAAATATGGATATAGATTAATATATAAATAAGAAGTTTTGATAATCCATTCAAATGAATATATCAAGTAGCTTAGGCATCGATGACATTGTCCAAAGTGTGTCACGCTCGCGGGCCAACAATACGAATAGGCACGCGGACGCAGACCACGGCGTTCTTGTTTTCGTCCACTACGCGGAACTCAACCGTGGCGGATGTACCCTGGGAACACAAAAAAATAATTTCAAAGGACCACGTATAAGAAATATCTTAGTGTAAATAATAATATAGGTTATAGCTTTGTTTTGGTATAATTTATTAGTAGTTTTTGTTTTGATTTTTTTTATTATTTTTTTTGATTCAAATAATGCTTTATTGTGATAGTAATATGTCTAAGATTTTGATTTCGTCTTTTTAAAAAAAATTATAAAAATATGTTGGCAAAATAAAGAGATATATCTCAGTTTCTTAAAATGAAGTATTTGTTTTTTGTAATTTAAACGTTTCTATAAAACTAATTTAATTATCAAGTTGAAGTCTTTAATTTATTAAAATAATATATAATTAATAATAATAACTAAGCACAGTTTACATAGAATGGCGGCATACCACCACAGCGTCTGACTATAAACCCGACGGTTGCAGGTTCGATTCCCACCACGGGGAATAAATTATTTTCATCATCTAGCTACGTACGGAATATAGCGTGAAGCGAAATATATAGGCAGAGGGAACCTAGTGTTAAGACACTCCGTTCCCCACTTTCCGCCGATTTCTGGAGGCATTGCATGTTAAATAGCGGAACTCAACGCCGCGCTTTGCCTCGACACCGGAGCGAAGAAATGAAAACATAAATTTACATAAATATTTCCTTTCTCGAATGGGGATCGAACTCACAACCAGTCGGTTTTACAATCACACTTTGTGCCCCTCACGACTGACCTCACAAAAAATATATAATCATTATTATTTTAAACTCACCACTGGGAAGAACGATTCTATGTACATTTTCAAAGTGTAGTCAACAGTAGCGCCTCGGTTAACCGGACAGCGAGTGTTGGTGAGGAAATCGCAGGTGTTAGCTGCAGCACCAAGATCGTATGGGATGTTAAGGATCCCCAAATGCACTGTGACTAATGTGCGCATTGACTTTATGTCGCGAGCTAAAAGGTAAGTATTAATTTATTAATTATTTTTTGTCAAAATGCTTCTTATTCTAGGTAGATTCAGAGGCCGTCGACTATAGACGACGACCTTGAGAGGATATCGAACCTACAACCCTCGTGTTAGCTCAGGAAAATAAAATATTTTCATTTCCTCGTTCTGGTAACGAGGCAAAGCGCGACGTTGACTTTCGCCGGTTGGCGGACAGTAGGGAGCTTAATTTCAAAAAAGAACAAATTGTCTTGACACTAGGTTCCCAGGTTCCCTCTTCCTACCCTGCTATATGCGGGATACAGCGCGAACATAAAACATCTACCTAATACATCTATCTAATGTTTGGACTATTAAAAACCGTCCTTTCTGGATCTTAAGAAAAAAATAAATTAATTAATTACACGCTGTATCCCGCACACAACAGAGTACGCAGAGGGAACCTCGTGTTAAGACACTCCGATCTCCACTGTCTCTTAAGCATATTCAATTATTGATATGAAAATAAAATATTTTTATAATTTATTTTAAAAAATATGTAAGCTGGCCGTTTTAGATGGAATTGGTAGAAAAAATAATTATTTAAAAAGAACATCTCGTTATGACCACTCTGAAATTAGCAATGGATGGCTGTGTAGATTTCAATTTAATATTTTTCTTTTAATAGTTTTCTTCCCAGGTATATAATGCGTTTAAAAAGCCTTGGAGACGGCCACAACTCGCAGACCCTACTGTAATTGGTATTATATTATAGTACTTACGAGCTACGAAAGACATGTGTGTAACAGCTTCTTTTAGCTGTGGCAATTCACATGGTGGATTGATGCAGCCTTCAATAGTCGTGTTGGTGGGCAAAGGTCCAGGGTTTGCGGTACCTGGCATTAAAGAATAAAATAAGAATGATATTATTAAATAAATTAAATGAAAAAACAGTTTAATTTTTCTTAACAAGATGAATAACAAGAGGATTTAATTTTTGAAACTACAAAAATTCAATTGTACGCTCTAACCCACATATACCAGAATCGACAATGGAAACCTCTCCTTTCTCCGTTCAAAACTCTACGTTCACCAAATTTCTTCATAAATTACGTATAAAATTCGCCATTTATGAAGAAATTATTATATATAGCTAAGAATTTAACTTACATCTCTGCACATTAGTCGAAGAGTAGACGGAAGCCACGAAGACTAAGAAGACGATGAAAGTTTTCATTGTTCTTATTGTTTCCAGTACTAATGATATAGCAACTGAGGTCCTTCACATTTTATACCTTACATTATCTCACAGGTGTCCTATGATTGTGGAAAGATGTTATCAATATATGTAAATAGGGTTAGAATTGCATCGTTTTAGAGATCCGTGATTGGAAATAAATTATAAATTAATATGTAAAATAATTATTTGAACACACATGGTCAATAAATTTTGATATCCTATAAACTTACTTTCCTATCCTATAAACGTCTTATCCTATAAACGTTTTTTTTACTAATCTACATTACTGAAAGTAATAAAAAAATAAATTTAATTAAAAGAACTTGTTATTATACATGTATAATAAAATTCATTACTATACACGTGTAAAGTTACATTATACATTTAATAGAGAAATAATGTTTTTTTAGGTTTCTAATGTGATGTCGTAAATAATAAGTTTTTCCCGCTTACAAAATTTATAAAAAAAAGTAATAAGTCAGTATTGTACACTTTGTAAAGGTGTACAGAAAAATTGGCGATAGTGTATTTCTATCTCTTATGGATAACCCACAATAACAATTATTTGTCATTTACTTTTTAAAAGAAATAAAGAAATAAAATAAATTATGAATCAACTAATAATAAAAATCTAAGCATACATATGGACAGACAGCGGAAAGCTACTGTTTTATACTATATAATGATCCCTTATTTATTTTTTTATTAAAGATATTAATTTAAAATAATATGTAGGTACAATTGAAAAATAATGTATATGCCGTCGAGGCGTAGGGTCAGTGAGTGCAAATTCGTCGATTGTGGATTCGAATCAAAATCGGGGGGTAACGAGGCAAAGGCTCGAGATCAATAATAGCTCGAGAATTTGAGGGAAAGAGAGCAACACAGAAGTGTCATAATACTAGGTTCCCAAGTTCCCACTGCCTACCCCGCTATGTGTGGAATACTGCGTGCAGCTAAAAAAAAAAGAAAAGAATCAAGTAGAATCCGCCATCTTAGACCAATTTACATGCAAAATAAAAAAAAAAAAGTCAAATAGTTGTCAAATTAGTCAGGCATTGTACTAGGATAGAAATTTCTAGTAGATTCTACCCAACATTTTGAAGCATAAAAAAGCATAAAATACATAATAAAAATATCAATAATTTTTAGATTTAACTCTTAGATTCGAATCTGTAACCTGGCCAATAGTGTTTTTTATATTTTAAACCATTTCATATAAAATAGATGATAACACGCAGGTGTGTTCGTTCTGATAAGAAATCAATTGTTATTACTTACTACTTTGTTGTATAATCTTAATAATTGTTATAGATAAAATCATGAATTTAATTAATATTTAGTTCCATACGGAAGTGATGGAATTATTAGATTTTATTTAGTTAGCTATTATATAATATAGTCGATAAACTATTCTCATCATACACCCTCCTGGTATGCTATTGAGCCGTTCTTGCTCTTGGACATCTCCCGAGACGATAGGACCTCTACGATGATTGGTCCTGCACTGCCTGGTGGAGGACTTGCCCTAGGAGCGTCGTGCGGGTCATGGCCGCCATTCGAGAACCTGGTAACCCCAACGGCCATCGATTCTCCTCGCCATGTCACCCATTCATTGCCAATTCAACTAGGTTTTCTTTTTTTACTATTACCATGATCCTATTTCGAACATGCACCCTCCGATTGAAAGTCAATTTGTTTCGTCAGTAACAGAGCTGCAAGTAATTTTAATTTCCTACCTAAAACTTTAGATGAGTTCAGATAATCTCCCTTCTAGCATTTTTCCAATAAATAAAAAAATGTCGATAAAGTTGGCCTCGTGGCTGAACTTTTATTACATGTTTTGTAGCTTTAATGAGGATTTTCAAAGGTTTTATATTTCGAACGATATATTCGATAGTTTCGAAGCCGTTGTAGCGTAATGCGTCTCTTACTATAATTGTTTTCAACTAAAAAATTAAATCTGAAAAATTAAAAAAAGCTAATTTATACAAAAAGATCAGCTTACAACTAAAGTCAAGCCCAGCCCCTATGCCTATCACGTCTATAGTAGGGTAGAGAACCTAAGCCCATATGTATGTATATATAAACTGCTCTCAATTCTGAGGTCGATTTTAAGATGCCGTTTCCTTTCAATCATCTGTGAATGAAAACGGCATCTCAAGAAATCATCTGGAGAGAATCACCTTGCCATAGAGTCAAGACACTCCCCTTAAAGACATTGCGTCATTTGTCCATATTAGAGTTACCACTATAACATTTTCTGTACTGTTCTAAAAGAAAGTACTTAATTCTAAAATANCATTAAGTGTAATGTACACGGTGACAGTGACGCAACAGTCACGGTGACAAAAATCACTAGTGCGCGCTATACCTTACTATAATTGTTTTTAACTAAAAAATTAAATCTGAAAAATTAAAAAAAGCAAATTTATACAAAAAGATCAGCTTACAACTAAAGTCAAACCCCACCCTTTATCGAACGAACCCTATCATCTATAGTAGGGTAGAGAACCTAAGCCCGTATATATGTACAGGGTGTCAGATTTTTTTAAATATTTTTCACATAACTGTCACGACTAGGTCTATCACCTGGTTTCGTCTTATCGTTGACTCCTGGGACACCTGTATATATAAACCGCTCTCAACTCTGAGGTCGATTTTAAGATGCCATTTCCTTTCAATCATCTGTGAATGAAAACGGCATATAAAGAAATAACCTGGAGAGAATCATCTTGCCATAGAGTCAAGACACTCCCCCCTCGCTTAAAGACATTGCGTCATTTGTCCATATTAGAGTTACCACTATAACATTTTCTGTACTGTTCTAAAAGAAAGTACTTAATTCTAAAATATTATCTTAAAAAAATAATTACTATATTTATAATGTATAAAAGAATACCATTTCAGTTAGTCTTATTACTGCTTTTTACGTGTTTCAATGACATCGCAGATTTCATTTCCTGTCATTGAGTTGAAATCTTGAGATATGTAGGTGAGTAAAAGCCTTTGAAGGACCTATTAGGACAATACGTGACTGGAATCTATAGAGATGTCAGTTACATGCTATAGATGTCTATGAAATTCCTTTTTTATTATATTTCTTCCCAAAAAACAACTTCTTCTTCTTCCTTTCCGGTACTAGTAGCACATTCAAATTTTGCATATAACGACGTCGTAGTTCGATTCCCTCAAACGGGAATCAAACCCACAATCATCACGTTACAGTCAAACGTGAGTTAGATATGCCGCTGAGGTACGACAATCTCAATTAAAGTATATTTATTAATTAATAACTTAATTATAACAGTCTTACATTAAGACCAGACCGCAGGAGCACAAGCATGTGACTGCAAACGCGCCAGGTCTTAGGTTCGATTCCTACTCGAGGAACTGAAATATTTAATATTCTCATTTTTATTTTCACTTTGGTTTAAATCTCCAGAATTACCCCCCAAAGTGGGGAACAGAGGTGTGTTAACAATAGGTGCCCAGGTTCCTTCTGCCTACCCCGCTACGTGCGGTATATATTGTGAAATTAAACAAAATATATAATAAAATTTTATCGAGCTTCAAAATGAGTGTTATCGTTAGGTTCACTAGAGAGTGTGTGCTCACTGTATACATACTCCAGCGAAGAGAGGAGAACGTTTTAAAATGAAACGTCCGAATCATGTGAGATCTTCGCAAATATGAAAGACTAATAATCTTTGATATATATGTGAATATCTTTGTGCAAACACTGGCCAATGCTTGAGGGAGGGTTTTCAAGAAATTAAGTAACAATTTCAATAATAAGTAGGTAGGTATAGCTTATTTCAATTGAGGAAAAAGCGTTAATTCTGTCTTTATATTTTTTATATAAATACTTCAACAATAATCAAGTTCACGTTGTATGTCACATATATCAGAGTTAGGCAGAGAAAACCTATTGTTGAGACACTCCGTTCTTCACTTTCCATCGAATTTTCGAAGCATTACGTGAACGCGGAACTCAACGCCGGACTTTCGCCTTGGCACCAGTGCGAAGAAATGATAAATATTAATAAATAACAACTCACTCCGAGAGGGAATAGAACCCACAACCGTCGCGTTACGAGACATCTTCAACACGACGCGAGGTTACTTATTAATGAGAGACCGAGAAGGCAAGGCTGGATGCACTTCAACTTCAACCAGCTCAAAGCGGCAAAGTTCAACCTCTTAAAGCTTCTATTTTACAAATTCGCTTTCATTAAAAACGCCATTAAATCCTAGCGCTTTCTTTTATGAAAAAAGGTAATGTCATTTAATATTAATGATTAAATTTTAACACCATCAGTGGTGAAATGAACAACGAATGCACGTAGGTTATTTTATATGAAACTCTTTAACTAGATTTTTTTTCAGCTTTACGCTGTATAGCAGGATAGGCAGAGATAGATAGTGCAATTTTCATGACTGCGCATCAGGGTGGGCAGAGGAAACGTAGTGTTAAGAAGGCACTCTGTTCCCCACTTTCTGCCCAATTCGGGAGACGTTGCGTGTTGAGTGGCAGAACTAAAAACCGCACTTTGCCTCGACACCAGACCGAAAAAATGGAAATATCTATCACTATCAAAACACAAAAATCTTGTCAATATTTATTTGATAACAGCTTGGGGAATGGAAGTACCTTAATGGGAACGTATTATCTTAACACTAGGTTCCCAGATTCCCTCTGCCTAACCCGCTATGTACGGAATACAGCATGGAGCTAAAAAATGTATATTTTGTACTATATAAATCTACGTTTAAAATATTTTATTAAAGTTATACTTTTCGTACTAGCGCGGTCTTTAGATTTTTAAGTATTTATTTTTAAGTTGACACAGCGCCACCTACCTGGTAGTTTATTATAGCTTACTAAGTTATTTTATAAGTGACATCTATTGAAAAAAGATAGTTATTATAATATCTGTGTGAAAACTACGAACTTTTAAAACTTTTAAAATATGACTGAAATACCGTCTGTATTTCATTGGTTTCTTTCATCTAAAAAAAATTTCAATTTCAAGTTTAAGTCTACCTTTCAAAATCCTTCAAAATATTTATTTAAGTAACTAAGTAGATTCTAGTCCTAGGTTGAAACATATTTGATTTTGTTTTTTCGAATAAGTAAGTGTATAAAAAAAATCCTTCCATCATTTTCCCAGTTATTTTGTATCGATATATTTAAAATATTTACTCTTCTCTTATCATAATGTTGTCAAATGGTACTATCTTTTATCTATAACTGCGGCTTTGGCGACGTGATGTAGCGTTCCCAGAAGACTATAACAATTTGCGAGGGAACGTCCAAATTCTTGGCCTAAAATTACATGTCCCGGACAGGACAGTCTCGCTTTTCATGGTTTATTCCATGCACTTTGATGACACTCCGTTCCCCACTTTCTGCCCAATTATGGAGGCGTTTCGTGTGCGAGTGGCAGAACTCAACACCGCGCTTTGCCTCGACACCAGAGCGAAGAAATGGAAATATAAACGTAAATAAATTGTTCACTTCCATCTTTTTATTTGGATATCACTTATTTATCTTATAAACTATGTTTAAACTTAAATGGATAATTAATCAAATATGCTGATTACTTATCTATTTTTTAGAATTCGTTTTTTTTATTCAAAACGTTTAAAAATATTTTATACCTAGCCACGATGGACACATAACACTTTCTACGTAACTCTGATTGCAAGTACAGTAGGATTATATCGAAACGATAAATGTCCAACATGAAAACAAACTTTTGAATTTGAACCAGTAAGTAGTTTCTAAGAATGGCGCGTACAGAACTGTAGAAATAGAATACAAATAGTTTCTTTGCTAGGCTTATATTGCAGTTAAACATGTCACCTTCGATGAATTGTGTTGTTTATATAATAAATAATTTCTCTATTTTTTCTTCACCCTTTTTAATAACTTTCCTCTATGAAATTTATTACACATTGATTGCAATATTTTTCAAATATCTAAGTTTATTGGGTTTTTCACTTAAACATTTCTTAATATATGGGAACACATGTTTTTAGACATATTTAAACAGAAAATACTTAATATTGTAATGAATTACAAATTAAATATTTAATTTACTCCTTATCAGTTAGTAGTAGTTAATTTATTAAATTCATATCATAAAATCTGGGTGCTAAACCATTAAATGAAAAAAAGTATAATAAAAAATATATATTGTAATAATGTGGAAGTGACATTTGGGCATTTACAACTAGAATACTTATTTATATACTAATTACTTATAGCTAAAATAGTATAGTCTTAATTCAAAGACAGACAAGCGTTTATTATTTATACTTTATATTGTAGATTTAAGAGAAACATTAAGTAACAATAACACAAATGCAGTTCGCAAAAGATGAATAGTTCAAATAAATCACTTATTAAATCTACAATGAGAAAATCACAGATCCTGCCACAAAATTTGGCTAATATAGAAAAAATACACAAAATCACAGGGTTTGTTCAAATGGACAACCAAAATAATTAGGTTTGATCATCATCATCATCAAATTCTTCTTCTTCTTTTACTAAACACTACTTTTTATTTAACCACTCCACTTCCACTTCCTTCCACTTCCTCACTGACACTTTTGGATTAATTTTGATGATTCCTTTCAACTTTTTCAAGGTGAAGTCAACCATTGTGTTACAGAAGGGCATTGCTATAGTGACATTCTCGAGTCCATTAGTGGTTGGCATAGTTCCATAGTAAGAAAACTCTTCAGATTCACAGGGCACGTTAAATGGCAACTTAGTAGTAGATTTTCTGGCACACATTTTAGAGAATGGCAATTTAGTTGTAGATTTTCTGGCAACTCTTTTAATTGGCGGACATTCTAAATCATCGTCTGCCTTTCGTTTGGCAGTGCTTGGTTCATCAAGATCTATACCACTTTGGGGCACCGTCCTATATGCTGTAGTATATATGGGATTCGAGCTGTGATATGTTTTCACGTGTAATTTCATATCTGTTATGCATGGGAACACTGTATTACAATTTCCACATACATACACAAGTTTCCTACAATTTTCATTTGTCAATTTGATCAGAATATAGTTAGTGGGAATGTTTGGGTGGTGTTGTCTATGGTGCTCGAGATACGCTGAACTGTCTTTGAATAACTGACGGCATATAGTGCATCTTGTGACAATATCGTTCTCTTTCCCAAAAAATGGCACTTCATTTTTGTGTGTGTGTATCTTGGACTCGCTCTCCGTGAACGTTTGTCGACAAACGAAACAAATAAGCTTGGCATTTTTGATATTCTCCTGTATCTTATAATATTCAGCTGGACTTTTCATCGGAATTTCAGTTGTTTTGTATACACGGGGTAGAAGTGCATGTTTAAGTCTCAAATGGGCTTCCATCGCTTTTTTTGTAGAATTCATTGAACAGTACCCGCACGTGAATGGCTTGAGACCATAGTGACGTAAAATGTGATTATGCAGTGTCTTTGAAAGCGATGACACGTAATCACAGTGTGGGCACTTTGTTTTATTTCGGCATAATGGGTTCTTCTGTTTTTGTTCATCGATGACTAGTCTCTCATCATCACTGTCCGGACTGTTATTCAGCACGTTGCTCATTTGTTCTTCTGGAGTCGGTACTTCTTCTTCATAGCGTACAACAAGTAAAGAATTATCTGGATTCTCTGCAGGCTCCGGTGGCGTATCGATATTCATTTGTAATGGCACATAGTTCATGCTGAGCTTCTGTACGCGTATAACAGCTTCAATCCAAGACGTACGTATCGCCGAGTCTCTGGTAACTTCGACTGGACGAGAAGACTTGTCGGTGTGAGGACATGCACTCCTGCAATGAAACTGCGCCGCGTGATATGTTTGGAAATTCTTAAAACATTGACTGCATTGCCACCTGAAACATTGTGTTTTATTATTATTTTGTTAAAACAAAATAAATGGCAATTTATTTAAAATTAAATAATGTATAAAATTGTCATGTCTATTATTTCAAATTTAGGTTTCATTTGTAGAATATAAATTAGTAAATAGCACTAGTTGAAAAATTATGTATTAAAAAAGTAAGATTATTTCATTTAGATTATAACAAAATAATCGGTAAAGTCAGTACTTACCTTATTTTATTCAATTCACTTTCCAAATGATTTTGCATGGCAACCTCTTCCTTAAATAGAGAATTACATTTTGGACACGAAAAAGAAAAGTTGATAGTTGAACCAAAACTTCCAAAAGTCTTTTCCAAATCACTCATACTCATTTTTTTATTTCCACTGGTAGATGGAGATGTTTGCAGAGGAACTGGTGGCTTGACTATAGTTCCCGAGATGGGTCTCAATATTTCTTCTTTCTGTTTAGCAAGATTTGCCTTATTCTGTTGTATTATAGCACTCTGATATTCTAGAAGTTTCAGTACCCATGTTTCTATTCGGCTATCTACTTTTAAGGCGACTGGCTCACGATTTTGTCTATGTTCAATTTGCATATGTTCCTTTAAGCCTTCTTTATGAAATGCTTTATATGAACATATGCTGCAACCCCATCTGTAAATAAATTATATTTTATATGTTAGAAATTTTTATGCAAAATTTGTGACAAAATATTTACTGTCACATGCTTGTGCATTAAACACATACATAATATACAAAAGAAAGTATAAACGTTTGAGCTCTAAATTATTTTAAATTTTACTACAGTTTATATAATAAAGTTATCTATTTAATCTTAATCGAATTTTAATTATGATTTATTATACAACTATATATTACTATTTTTTTTCTAAGAAGTAAATCAAGGAATATATGTGTCTACACGCAACATACAATCTTTTTATTCAATCTTTGATTTTCTAGTGATGTTTAAGAATGAAATATAAAGCTGAAACAAAAAGAAAGATGTACATACTTTCTATATTTGAGCTCTTCATAAAGATGTGACTGCATAGCTTCTAAGGTGTCTTCTATGACAACTTTGCAAAACGAACACTTGTATTTAAGACCATTTGGCTCACAAAATTCACCGAATTCTTTGCACAAATCATCCAAAGTCTCTTTGGCAGGAGGGTCTACCACTTCTATTTTGACCAGATTTAGATCAATTCCAGGATTTATTATAGTAAGGGGAGGGACTACCGTCTCAGCGACTACTGGTGAAGGCAAATCTGTTGGTATCTCCGATTTTATCTTAGGTTCTTGATTTCCAAACTTTTCGCTCTGCTTTTGCCATCGAGGTGTACCATCAGGGTAATCAGATATGGTACCTTCTTGATAATAATAATAGAATATCTCTTCTGGTCTATCTTCATGAGATTTACTTTGGTGTTTCAGTATATTCTCAGAATTTGAAGTTCTAAATGCGCAATACGCACATTTATATTGCATTTTGGAGTTATGTTCTTTGGCACAGTGTTCGACAACGTTCAGTCGTAATAAGGTTTTAAATTTGCAGAGCCCACATTGCCATGGCTTCAAATCCATGGTCGGAGCGGCCGTTTGAGGAGCAGTTGGACTTGCCGGTACTGGAGCTCCTTCCTCTCTAACTATCAACACATTCCCACCTTTATGAACATCGGATATATGAATCTCCAATATTTGCCTTCTATAATGATAGTATGAGCATAACGAACAAGCATATAAATTCGTATCGTGCATTTTTAGATGGGCAATAATTCTAGCTGCCGTTAGAGGTTTAGTAGTATCCAAATGTTGATATGGTGGACAATGCACGCAATGGAATACACTTGTACCGGAATGCAGGGTCTCCCAGTGACACTTCAACATCGATTCGTCAACAGATATATAGGAGCAACCCTGAGCGCCGCAAGTAAGACGATGTTTTTCGGGAACATATTTAGGATAGCGAGCGGCTGCTTCTGGTGGAATTACTGAAGAAATGACGTTGTCTGTTTTACTCTTATCCATTCTAGTTGTGATGGAACTCGAAGCGAGATTCACCATTTTATCAAAATGTTTTTCGTTACTCTCCAAATGGGGTACTGGATTGACAGGGGCCGTTTGTGGCACTGGTTGCTGTTGGGCGTGCAGTTGCAAGTGTCTGACCATGTTGTGTCTCACTTTGGTGCTGAACTCGCATAGTGAACAATGTACAGAACCATCCAAAATTGGGTTAATTGGCAGCAAATGTATATCGAGAGGTCCGAATTTTTTAATTTTTTCTGGTGGTTCTGTGACTTTTTCTTTGCTGCCCTGTGATCTTTTTCGTCGATTTGGCCCCATTGCTTTCTTGCTGCCTTCCACATTTTTTGTGTTCGACGTAGGATTATGTTCAATTTTTTGATGCTCTCTAACAGCACCCAAGGTATTAAACGTAAGTAGACAGTAATGACAAGTATAAGTTCTTTCTGTTTTGAGGCCGTGAACTTTTGTATAATGAGTTGGTAAGTCGCTCTTTAGAAATCGTAATTTGCAATGAGCACATGGAATAGGATCAAGTACGCTACTGAAGCAAGATCCTATGTGTTTTTTAAATCCATACATAGATTTCAATATGGAATTGCATTTTGAACATAAAAATAATTGTGATGGTGGAATTGCTTTTTGTCGTTTTAAATCTCCCATAGGCGCGCTTCCTGAGGTCATTTCCTTATCCCTAGATAAATCTACAGTGTTAAGGGGAACATCATCTTCATCACTGTCCAAGCATACTACATCACAATTTTGAGCAGCCTTCTGAGGAGATTCTTCTTTCTCAGTCTTAATAATGGGTGTTAAGCTATTTTCTAAATATATGTTTTCGTCAATTTGAAGCGGAGGCGTGACACTCAGTGGTGGTTGCGAAGACATTTCACTATTACTTTCTTGAGACAAAATTACATGTTCAGTTTCAGTTTGCTCAGTGTCTATCTCAAAGCCTTGTTCATTTCCGACATTTGTCGAAGCTCTTGATTCAGTTACAAGTGTCATCGGCGCAATTATTTTTTCTAATTCTGTCGATCTTTCCGCTTCTCTTGCCGGGTTTTCTTTTAAATCTCTTGGTGTGACCAAGATTGTACGCGTATCAGTTTTGCTTAAGTGCGCTAGAGGTAAAATCCTTAATTTATTTTTATCCTGAAATGTAAATTATAGAAAATAAATTAAAATTTCGAATTTCTTTGAATAGTTTTATTGTAATTCTTATTTTAATAATACACAAAAATATATGTAGTACATACATTGTACATACCTTATGTGTAACTATCCTTAAATACGCCTTAGGAGGTTTGTGAGGATGACTTAATGATGAATGGTCAAATAATCCTGTTTCACTATCTGTACCAAAAACGCACCATACACACTGATACAAGTTTAGATTATGAACTTTTGTGTGGCTTATTAAATCTGATGCTGTAGGTAAATTCATGGAGCATATCTGAAAATTATAAATTTACCTTTGTAAGCTCAAATTTTATACAGCAATAAACAGCATTTACTTAAAGCAACATAAATATTAATAAAATTGAAAGTAAAAAAAAATTCTAAAACAGCTACCATAACATAGTCAGCAATGAATAGAAACCAGACTCACCCAACATGGAAACTCATTATCAGTCTTGTGTTTTTTAGACAAATGAGTTACATATTTTCCTGGAGTAAACGCTTTAAAATTACAAGGATTATTTTTTGTACCTGAAAACAAAATATATAGTAAATATAAAATATCAATCAATAGAAAAAGTAACCATATCATATGTAAAAAACTGATATTAATGAAACCTACCTTGGCAAATATAAGGTTTTACCACAGTATCTCGTAACAATCGACCATCATCTAGATCAGCAGGGACCGTTTGGACCGGAGTTAAAATAATTGTTTTATTAGTAGAAGATTTATGAACTCTGTTGATGTGAGAATCTACCGATTGACCCGCTGCGGCACGATAAAAACACATGCTACATGCATATTGACAGCATCCGTGGTGCTTAAACACATGTGTTATCAAATCTATGGCATTATTCGAAGAATCATAGTCACAATAAGTACATTTCAAAGAATTCTCTCCACCAACACGCATATGCGTCGATGCATGAAGTAAAGCATCTTCAGCGCTATCTGTTGTAAAGGAACAATATCGACCAGCACATTTAAATATTTGTGCCAATTTTGTCTGAGTCATCATTGCTTCTAAGACTACACGATGTTTATTTATGATTATTTCTGCTGAAGCCTGTTCATAATTATATTTTTTATCAATTTGTATTTGACTCGTTGACGAGAAAGTTAAATTTTGAATTGATTGGCTACTTTCAGGACCAAGGCTTATTACATTTTCTATAACGGGTAAGTTTTCTATGGGTTGCTGATGATCAGATATATGTGTAATGAGGTCTGACATCGGACGTACGTTAATAAAAGATGTAATTGATGATTTATCTTTGGATTCGATATTAGATGAGTTTGAATCCATTACAGGTAACTGTTCTGATAGTTCAGTCAGGTCAGATAGTTCTTCTTCTATATTGGGGAAATTACCATGTTTTTCTAGCATATGCGCTAAACAATCCTTAAAATCATAAATTCCTTGAGGTGTAACAATAACTTTACAAATGCAACAATATCCATCCCACAGTTCTTTATGCCTTAACTGAATATGTTTTTTTAGAGAAATTAAAAGACTTGTTTTATAATGGTAATCGTTTCCATTGATACAGCACAAATATTCCTTAGATCCAGTGGCAGTATATTTTATCTTAAAATGGGGGTAATCGACAATATCATTTACACTATTGTTTTTTTGTGTTTCATCATGATTTAATACACTTTCCTCATCACTGCGCGCTTGAATATTATATTGTGTATCATTGCTTTGAGGGTTTTCTCGGTGTTCACTTGATGTAAGCTCCTTCTTAATAGCGCATATATCGTTATCAGTAAATTCTGTTATTTCACCTACTATATTATCAGTTTCAAATGTTATTTTGGACTGTATTTTAGTTGCTTCGAATATTTTTTCACTTTCATTATGTTTTAAAATATTTTGAATACTTTCATCCATAATATCGCTCTTAGCATCATAACTCTCTGCATAATTCTGATTCGATCGAGTACTTCTAAGTACACGTTGCATTCCGACTTCAGAATTATTAATTTCTTCATCTCGTTGAGTAGAATTATCCAAAACATTATCTAGAGATATTTTTGTAAAAGGAGCCAAGTTCACCGTGTAAACTGCAGTTTGTGTATCGTTATGGCGCGTTATAACATGGGTCTTAAGATTTTCTAAAGATATTTGCGTATAGTTACATTTTTGACACAGGTAACCTATAATTTGTCCTTCAACATCTTTAGGAGGTGGTGGAATATCTAATTTAAAGGGACATTGTATATCATTTGAGCATTCTGGACAATGGTGTTTATATTCGCCTGTATGCATGCTTACAATATGCCAAAAGAAATTTTCTAGAAGTTGTTTCTTATTGCTAAATTCTTCAAAACAAAATCTACAAATATATTTTTTGGATGACACTTTGCTAATAATTTTAAAATTGGCTTTCATTGACTCTTTTATAGCCTCCTTCGCTATTAGTGGACTCATTCGTGATATTGGGATTTCAGAATGCGGGTGATGTTTTTTATAATGTTGAACTATTTCAAGTCCATTATAAGAACATAAGCGACACGTATATTTAATTTGATTTTTCCGAAAGCAATATGTCTTGTCGGTAAAGCAATACGCTGATATCTCAGATTTATTCTGATTTTTGGGTAAGTTGTCACACAGTACATTAGGAGCTTTACGTTCAGATTTTTTCTTCTTATTCTTAACTTTAATAACACCCGCTTTCCAACCGCCCGCTTTTTTGCGTTTAACTTTTTTTTTTGTTTCTCTACATAATTCTACACTAAGAAAGCTTTTTGAGGAACTTTGAGAATCACTTTCGGATTCAGAACTTTTTTCATCATTTTTCACTTCATTCGTAATTTGTGTGTCAATAGAAGAATCTGTTTCAAAAACGTACGGATCATTTTCAACTGAATTTTGTTGTATCTTTGTTGTAGATTTAGGCCCAGCCTTTACATTAACATCTGATTTACGTTTCTTTTTGACATCTAATGGTGCAGATTCATGATAATCCGTACATAACTTTCTACTCTTTACTGTTCGCTTTTTTATTGAAATTTCTGTATGCTCAAATTCATCATGATTACTTGAATCATTAATTTTTTTAAGTCCCCCGACCAGTTCTTGCGGATTACCTTGAGAAGAACCACTTTTTTCAATTTGGGATTGATCATTTTTATTATCATCAACAAGCTTCGCTAAACGGCACATTCTAATACCAGTAGCACTTAAAATATCATCTTTCATAAACATCTCTCTTATATCGTCTTGCAATTTCTGTAGTTCTCTCGACATTTTCTTACCCTGAGGCTTTTCTGCACGTAAATTTGCTATATCTGAACGCGTCGTACGCTTACTTTCTTTGGATGTGATTTTGTTAAATTGTTTCTTTTTCGCTTTTTTCGTGAGGATAGTTTTGCCTCCTTTTTTCTTGTTTTTAAAGTCTTCATCTTTCATAATTTCATTTAATTTTTCTGAATCTTCTACACTGTCTTCGTTTTCTGATTTGTCTTGGACGACATCTGTAATAGTATTAATTTCTTCTTGAGTTCTTTTGATCAAGGGACCCTTTTCCAAAACAGGCGATTCCAATAAATGTGTTTCATTATTGTTCTGTGGTTTATTTATATGCATAAGATCATCACCACCATAAATCTCTTTTGACGTTTGAGAAGTAATGCTACAATTTTCATCTTTATTATTCTGTTCATCAGATACATCACAAGAGTTATTTGATTCATGAACATCCTTTATCATAATACTTTCACAATTGTTACTATTTTTACTTTCTGTATTAGAAATATCTTCATCGTCAGAAACAATCTGACTAAGTTTTTCTAATTTCTTTTTTATCTTTTCATTTTCACTTGATTTATCACCTAATAATCCTAATAGTTCTTTTATTTTGCTTCTGTCTTGTAATATTGTCAAAAATGTCCCAATAGCTTCAATCTGCGCTATTGGTGTTTGTGATGAACCAGATTCTAAAAGATTCGAAGTTTCGTTATTATTGTGAGTAGACGTAATATCAGCATGCATTTCACACTTTCTTTCATTAGTACTGTCAGGTAAACTTTTAAAGACATGTTCGTTTTCATTGCTATTTATTGTGCTATCAGGTGTAGATTCACTTTCGCAAGCAATTTCGTCATCATTTTGACTTTTTATATTATTCTCAATAACTTGCTTCTCCGCATCTTCTGAAGTAGTTACGACAGCTTCATTATTTTGTGTATCTTCTCTGACTATATAAGCGATAATTTTATCATTTTCTTTTAATATATTATCACTATCAAAACGATTTGATTCCTCAATATTCGGATAATCATCACTAATTTTGTTTATTTCATCTTCGTCTTTATCCATAGAAACCTGTGATTTGACACACGTGGGTGTATTCTTTAGATCGATTTCAGTCGGCCGTACAAGTGTACCTTCACTTAAAGATGGGTCATTGATATTATTTAATTCATAGGTTTTATTATGCTCATCATTTATAAGAATATCTGACGTTTTGTTTTCACCATGCGCCTTGAATTCATTAGTCATTTTAGAGTTAATAATTAAAGGTTCTTGTGTATGCTCTACGGTTTCGTTATCTTCTACACTTGTTATATTTTCTAACATTGTTTCCAGGCATAGATCTTTAGTAAAATTAGAATTTCTAGACAAATTTTTGGACGAACTTAAGTCATGATCCAAATCTGCTATCAAATCATTTATATTATCTATAACTGGATCTGACACCACATTATCTGAAAATATTTCAAGCTCATCAATAGCAAAGATGGGATCTAGCATAATGCTATCCTGATTTCGAAGCTCTTTTTTTTTTGGCTCTTCAGAGTAAACTTTGTCTAAACTTGTTTCTTGGCGTACTTCGTCTATTAATTCAACATTGCTATCCTGGAGAGTCACGTTTTCATTACGATTTGGCGGATATTGTTTTAGAATGGTAATATGTTTTTGTGTATTAGACGTAATATTTACAGATTTACTGTCTTGTTCATCTTCGTTGTTTGAGTCTGAATCATATATAATAAATTTGTTAGTCTTCTTTGTTCGTTTTATAGGTGATGTACTTAATTTCTCGGACAGGTTTTTGCTCACTGATCTTGTGATTCTTTTGTCAGTACTTTCACATATCGCATCACCTACGTTCTCTTCTACTGCTTTATCTTGTTGTTTAGTAACGTCACTCACGTCAAATTCATTTTTTTCAGTTTTGGAACAAAATTGTGATATATCCGTCTTAATTTTTTCGGCTACTTTATCAGTACTTTTAGACTTTTCATTCATTACAGTTTTCTTTTCAAGTTTTCTATTTTGGTTTTCTTCTTCTTGTTTTTTCACTTGCATTATATTCGTTTGTTTCTTTTTGTTATTCTTTTCCAAATTTGTTTTACTTAAGTTCTTTTTTAAATCTTTATTTGTTTCGTCATTTACCTTACTTTTCAATTTACACTTATCACTTTCTGTATTATTGTTTTCTTTAGGAGTTTGCTCATCTTGCGGTCGTCTAATTTTTGGTATTTTATAATTTTTCACTCCATATCCTGGTCCAAGGATATTTCCTTTAGAAATATTATCATTAGAATACACTATGCCATGTTTTCTTGTTTCTTGAGAAGTGCTACGACTTTTATCTCGATTTTTGTTTTTACACTCATGTAAATTTTCACGTCGTAATCTAGGATCCCTAGAATTTTTCCTAGGTGAGTACTGAGTGTTACTTAATGTTGATTTGTTATTTTGTTGAGTTTCATATATTTCCTTTCGGCTGCGATTGTAACAAATTTTTTTGCAATCAGTATTTTTTTTTAATTCACCTTTTTCTGTTTGTAATTTTACACTACTTAAATCATTTTCAAATTTAAAAGACCTTAAATCTTCCTTAATGTCTTTAAAATTAAGTGTATTATTATCCTTAATTTCTCTTCCTACACTGCAAGCACGTTTATACTTTACTTTACTTTCTTTCGTAAGACGAGTTTCATTTAAATCTCTACTAGAAAATGAATCTCTAATTAACGATCTTCCGACACTAGAAGCACGTTGTCTTCTTACATCAAAACTCGATTGAAATGTACTATTAATACTTGTATCAATAGCAAATGTCGGGTTATCATGGGATTTACTTACTTTAGAGATTGAACGCCCAACACTACGATCTCGAAATGATCCCGCATTTGGATATCGTTCACGAATATCTCTTGTTCTTCCAACACTTTTTTCCCGTTGATAATAACGTCTTTCAACATCATCATATTTTTTATATTCATGCTCATATCTGCTTTCATAATTTCTTGCGCTCGTGCATCGATTTCGAGAATTACATCGATCAGAATCATAATCTCTATTATAGAAACGATTAGTGCTAGATTCTCGCCGATAGTCTCTATAATTCCGTCCCATTTGTTCATAGGCTTTATTTCTTTCGTTTTTATTTACGTTTTGCTCCCTTTGACACCTACGAAAATCGTTCTTATTATGGTAATTACTTTGATCAGATTTGTAAGAGCTAGAGTTGAATTTTCGATCTTGGAATGGATCACGTTCTCTATTATCGTCACAGTTGCTAAAGTTATCGTAATCGGAATTTCTATTTAACCGTGGATCTTGGGAGTTTTCATAGTTTTGGTTAAAATCATGTCTTGTAAAAAGATCAGATCTGTTAAAAGGTCCTTCTGATCTACCAAATGGTGGGAGCGAGGTCATACAATCAATGTCTATTCTACCGAATGATGGATTAGGAGTAGGTGGACAGTCTAACCTCCCAAAAGATGGATTCGGTGTGGGTGGGCCATCTAATCTCCCGAAAGATGGATTCGGCGTAGGTGGGCAATCTAATCTTCCAAAAGAAGGATTAGGTGTAGGCGGGCAATCTAATCTCCCAAAAGATGGATTTGGCGTTGGTGGACAATCTAATCGCCCAAAAGAAGGATTAGGTGTAGGTGGACAATCTAATCTCCCAAAAGATGGATTCGGCGTTGATGGGCATTCTATCCGCTCAAATGATGGATTTGGCGTAGGTGGGCAGTCCATTCTTCCAAAGGAAGAATTTGGTGTATTGGGACAATCTATTCTACTAAAAACTTGGTTTGATATTGGTAGGCAATCCATTCTGTTAACTACGTCCCTATTATCAAACATATTTCTGTCTGTTCTAGAGTCTTTTTGATATTGATCAAATCTGTTGTCTCTTCTTTGCATAAAGTTATTTCGACCATCTCGAAAATCAGGGTCTTCCCAAAAACAGGGTCCGTTATCGGAATTTTCCCATCGGTGGCGTTGGTTTTCAGTACTATCACGTGATTCTGAATTTGGAAACAATGGTGCGTATACATGCTTCGTTGATGACAAATTATCATTATCAAATGTTTGGCGTAAAGGTGTCATTTCAAAAGTTCGTGCATTTGGAGTCAAATTAGGTGCAATATTTGAAATTCTACTGGGAGTGGCATTACCTGCCATATTAGTTACAGAAGAAAAATTTGGCGATAATATACCAGGTGGAGTAACTATAGAATTTAATGTCGATGGTAAACTAGAGCTTTTGTTATGAAATAAATTTGAATTTGCTGAGGAATTACCAAAAGTTATTCCCGATCTTTGTATATTATATGGATTTGGGCTATCAGTTCGAACAAACGAATTAGATTCCCTGTTTACTCGTGGATCTATCAAATTTTTATCATTTTTGTTACTATCATTTTCTGCAGACAGTTTTTTGGGTAAACTTTCTTTGAGCAATGGCTTATTTAAAGACTTATTTATTTGTGGTATTGGTATTAATTTCCTCATGTCAACATCAGCATCAGAACTTGCAATCACTGTTTCAATAGGGTCGCTTGGAATAATTACAGGCGGTTTGATTCCTGTATCAGCGAAATCTTCGTGATCAGGCGATTTTGGAGCAAAATTGTTATATAAGTCATCTAATGACAAATCAGATTTATCCTCATCATCAGAGGTTGTGTCTATTTTAAGTTTTGTTAAAAAATTAAAACGCTCACATTCTTTTTCCGTTAATTTCAAACTCTGCTTTTTGGCAACGTCATCTTTGCTCATGTTTAAGGTGTTATCGTCACTTTCTTTGCATTTTGTAGGTGCAGCAACCTTAGCTTTATAATTTTCTATTGATATTCTTTTCTTAGAACCAATTTCGTGCGCGTTTACTACTTTTGTTACTTTAGGAATGTGAAGTAGCGGAGTTGATGATTCACTTGGCACGACATCTGATGTTTCACTTAAAATTTCTTTTTTTAGAGCTTGTAATATATCAATTTCAGATACCTTTTTTGTTTCTTCTAATAGAGGTATTTCAGTATTTGTATTGGATTGTGGTATAATGTTATCAATTTTTAGACCTCCCTGTTCAAGTTTACTAGTAGTTTCGATTTTTCGTTCCTCTTTTGTTTCTATTGTAATAGTTGAAAGGTCACTATTATCTGAGTTAATGTTAAAATCGTTTATTTTGTCATTTTTATTTTTACATAAAACTTTATTTTCTTCTTTATTTATTGACTTGTAGAAGTTAGGATTAGCAACTTCTTCGTTCTGTTTGTTTTCTTGTGAAACTGGACCTTCTGTTATACTTAATGTAGTCTCTATGGTTGATTTTGGTAAATTTTTATTTACCCTTTCAATAGATTCGTTTGCGAGTTTCAAGTCTGCTTTAATGTCTTTGTGATTTTCAACTTTAGAATCAGGATAGGACTTAATGTTGGATGTATCAACGTTGGGACCAATATCTTTTCCCTTATGACTCACACAATCATCCGTCTTTTTGTCGCACGTTTCAAAATCAGTCTTCGATTCGATAGGTAAACATGTATTTTGGTCTTCATTCGAGCTTTTATTTTTGTCAGAATTAATAACAAGGCATATTTGAATTTTACGCGGTTTTTCTGTATCTGTGGGTTTAGTTAAAGTTTTTGAAGATTTTTCTTTATCCATTATAACAAGACTCCCATAAATACTTTCTATAGCTTCACTTTCACTATCTGAGAGTTCGCCTTCCTCAATTTCTTCATTTTTGTCTTTTTTATCTTTTTTCTTATATGATTTTAGTATAATATCTGATATATCATCTTTTGCACCAGTATGTTTGAGTTCGCCAAGAATTTGAGTTCTTAATTCGCGCAAAGAATCAATGTCCACATCGTCACTACTACAATTTATTATTCTTGATAAAATATCTTTAGTGTTTAAAGAATTTAGACTTTCTTCTGGTACATTAAGAGTAATGTTTAGATCTTTTGATTTAAAGTCTTTTCTTGATTTTCTCCTTTCTTTTTTGTAATAAGAGGGAGAAGGCCGTCGTGGTGACTTTTTCGGAGATCGCCTACTATAAAGTGGTTTATTTTGAGTTGCATCATCAATACGTTTTTGACTAGTTTCGGGTGACAAAAGGACGCGAGTGTAATTTCTTTTTCCTACTGAAGAGGCTTCTTCTTCTACTGAAAGAGAAAATTCATCCGATGTTGAGGAGATAGGCATATTGGGTCGTCGTTGAAACAGTGCAGGTTCTTTACTGCCTGGAACACAGAGTTCTTCAGTAGCACTGACTCTTGCAATCTCCGGCAGTGTGTCTTCATTTTCAGTTTGTAATTTTGACGTTGCAGTCTTCAACTTTTTCCTTACTAAGTTTAAGTCACTTTGTGTGTTTTTAATTTCTTGAGGACTCCTATTTGCATCTGGGAAAGCATCTCTCTAAAATATACAACAAAAGATTAGATATTTGCCTAATATACTTTATATTACTATAACTTGCCATAAAAATAATACCAACCTGTTCAACTTTCGCGTATAAACTAATCAAAACTTGTTCACATTTACGCAAATTTTCCATATTCATTCTGCAATTTTTAAAAAATTAAAATCAATTTTCATAAGAAATAATAGAGTTCATTCCATAAGAAATAGTAGAGTAAAAAAAACATAAAATGTATATTTTGCACCTTTTCTTTTTATCCATAAGAAGGTCTCGTAGAGATCTTATTTTATTCAGCTGTGCTTGTCGAGGATTGGAAGTAGTATTCGTATTCTCCAGTCTTTTAATCATACTCTCCAAAAACGGGATGTATTTCTTCATCTCCTCAAACTTACGGTCGTACTCCAAATCCATTTTGAAAGCTGAAATCAATATAGGGTTTTAAATGCATTGTATCACGTTAATACAAAATTATATCACTGTTACGATGAACATTTTTTATTCAAACAACTTCAAAACATTTAATATAAAATATCATACTTTTTATGTTGCCCCCCTAATTCGTAGTATCACACGAAAATAATTTCAATAAAAAAATTTACTGTTAACCTAGTTAACTAACACCTTTGTTTTAAACGGGATAACTCAAATAATGAATATAAATGCAATATAATTCCTAACATAATTTGTTTACTTATATTTAAAATATTTTAATTCTTCTGAATAATGTGCAAAATACATCTCCTATATATATATGCCAATGTTAAACAAAAATAAATAAACATATCTTTTCCATATTCACGCTGAATTGCGCATGTAACAGGATAAACAGAGGGAATCTAGTTTTAAGGCGACACTCAACGTCACACTTTGCCTCGACACCAGAACGAAGAAACGAGTGGATTGCAGGATACAGCGTGAAGCTGATTTTGACTTGCGTTAGAATAAAAGTAAGAAATTCTCTAAGGTAAGCACGGTATATTTATGAAACTTTTTTCTTGACTACAACGAAATATTGCACGAATATAAATATATTATTTTGCACGTGAAAAACAATTAAATGGTAAATGTTTTAAGTGAAATCGGTCTATTTGTATTAATAAAAGACAATATATGAAAACAGTACAAATTTACTTATATATAGTCCATCTTTACGCTTCTAGTCAAGACAATCCAAGTTGACTATGTTTTTGAGGTTATTCACGTTTATTATTAGACTAGCGGCCCACTCGCGGCTTCGCCCGCATCCTACCTATACAATCGTGAACACTACTGGGCTGTATAATAAATAAAACGTCATCGGCGGCGAGCGAAAGCGAAATAAACTCTTCCGCTTTATTATTCAATACAAATCAATTACCCTATTAAATGATTTTATATTTGGCATCAATCAATACAGTACATATTATATAAAATTACTTATCTTCACGCTTTATCTGGAAGAAAGTAGTGCTCGTAGAAAAAGATGATCGCATATAGGAAAGAATGACAAGTATTATATATTATGTTATATTATACAATTATATACATTACATCATTTTAGTTATAAGTTTCGCACAATGATATATAAGATTTGTAATAACATGTAGTAAAAAAAATGTTATTTTATTAAATAAAACAATTTTTCACAAATAATAGGACGTTATAAAGGACGTATAAGACAACGTTATAAAGATTAATTAATATATAACAAATAATTTAGCAAGATACGCATAAACACAAAGATTTTGAATATCTTACAAATATGATATACCAGTATATAAATTTCCTCTCTTTATGTAGGTGCAAAAATCATAATACAAAAATCTAGATTTTGTAATTAGTATTATCGAATTACAAAACAATATTCGAGAATAAACATAGTGAATTGTTAACTATCCACTTTTTTAAATGTAAAGAATTTCGATCGGAACATCTATGTAATTGGAGTATAGTTAGTTCGTTAGTTGCAAAAATAAACTAAATCTTATAATTGCTAGTATTTTCGTAATGACTTATACTTGAAACACGATATGTACATATCTAGAATTCAAATTTATTAATATTTAATCAGTGCAACAAAAGTAACAAAAAACAAACAAACGGGGTGAGCTAAATAAAACCGTTTAATAAAAAAAGTATCGCGAGTTAAAATTCCAGAATAAATATGTAATTTATTAGCTTTTTTTAAATTCTTCAACTTAACAAATCACAAATAAATGCAAGTATCACGATCTACGAAAGTATCCGTATCCGTATCTTCAAGGGACAAGTAATTAAATTTTCTAACTTCTCAATACAATATCGTCGTCCCCGACTAACAAAATGATAACTGCTAAAACCACGATATTATTTTTATACAATATTTAAATATAAATATATTTTTATATAATATAAATAATTTTTTTTCCTCATTAATTTCAAAGTTATGAAATATAAAAATTATATTCATAGCTTATTTAATGTACTCTAATACAAATTCGACATCTTTTATCTGACAATCTTCTTCTTCTTCTTCTTCTTCCTGAGATTAATCCCGGCTATTGCCAGGGTCTGCCTTCCTACTCGACCTACTCCACTTTGCACGGTCTTTTGCGTTATATAATTTATCTGACAATCGTTGTTTTAATATTATTCTTTAAGACTGTTTACATTAAAGGCTGATTTCATAATTAAGTTTTATCGAAACATTCCAAAACAAAAATGCAATCATATTATAAAATACAGTCAGTTTTCAGTTTGCACAAGAATAGAATGGTAAGTTAACTGTAGTAAAATAATGAATTCTTTTTTCGTATTATTCTATTTATTATATAACTAGTATTTGGTGGACCTTATATGTAATTCTTAAATAAGTAATGAGAGCGTAAAAAAAGGTTTCAGAGGAAACTTGTATTTTCATTATAAGACTTAATATTTTTCGAGAAATCGGTAAAAACAGCTTTTTGTTTTTCCGGAAAGTTTCGATTTTGCGATTACCTTTTCATTCTCCGGGGACGGCGATGTTTATAATTTTTAGTGTTTACAATTGAGTTCAAAAATATCAATCATTTTCACTAAAGGCGAATTAATATCGAAATAAATTTCAACTTGAAGTCTTTTTTTAAGGCACGTTCACATTCACCGTTTGTCTTATTTCCGAACTGAACATTACCATCATTAAGTACGGAGAATTTAAGTTTGACAAGTCCATGTCGACAAATCGTTAGAACGGGAGAAAACTACAAAATATCAAAATCATAGACTTACTAACATGTATATGAAAAAACGTTGGGTCACTGCTTGATTACATAAAACTGCACTATATAAAAAGATTTCATTTCCATGGCACTATATAAAAAGATTTAATTTCCATGGCGTACGCGAAAAAATGGCGCTTGACGATATCCATACACTCCCGTTTTATTCGCGGTCGTGGAATATTAAAAAGGGATCATATTTAGCAATTACCTTAATAATTTTCGAAGATTCACTTATAATTTATAACTTAAACATAATAACAATAACAATATTGATGACACAGAAGAAATAGAGCGCCAGCGCCGTCGTGCCTTCCGTTCTGCGGCGTAGAATGAAGTGAACGACAAGATGGCGTCTGGGTGCGGCGTCCTGTCAACAATCAACGATGTCTGCTGTCCCGCTCACTACGACCACGAATATTTTTTCTATACAAAAATGTATATAATAACGGGACAACTCCAGTGCACTTTCCACAATGTAATAATATATCGAATTTCGTCTTTTCATATTTTGTAATATTGTACGCGTTTGTTTTTAATTAAATTATTTGAAGATTCTACATTTTATTAATTATTTATAATCATTTTGCTGCAGTGTAAGAATATATATTTATTTTTATAAAGAAGCAGATAGATGTATATCCTAGATATAATTATTTAGTAGTCATGTGCTTACGTAAACTATTAACTATGCAAAATCTCTACTAAACATACCTTTTGCATCCGAACCATTTTAATAGTTATGTAAGCCAAGCTGTCGATCCGGCTTGCGCAGCTAATAAATATAACGAGTATCATTAGTACATGCATACTACCCAATCTGATACAAATTAATATTTTATATATATTGAGAGAATACCTACATTTATTTTTTATTACAAAATTGTACACAGCAAAAATATTATATTCATGACGCACTATCTGAAGTAATCAACAAAGGCGTCCGCCATTACACGCAACGCATGGAACATTCCCCAGTCGTAAGCTACAAGGATCGGACTAAACAATTTGGCACTAACCTTTTTAAAATTATAATACTAAAATAAAGTAGACAAATTATTAAACACAATGATGGAGCACACGAGAGTTTATATACATTATTTCTTGAGGGTGAATGTACGGTGACCCTATAACTATCATTTGTCCGTCTCTCGGGCCTCAACGACACTGTTTGGAGCGTGGTATGAGAACAGTAATGCAGCGATCGATGTATTCGTAGATTGTAGGCGCCCCCCTCGAGCCCGACGCCTCGCATTCGACGAGCGGACGCCAGTCAGTGGAGCAGCCTTCCTCGAGTGTTGACGATTTGTACTTCTCGTGATATTACTTTTTTTTAATATTAATTACGCTACGTAGCAAATGCGTATACCGTTCTACGTTCTTTGACTAATCCAAATTAATTTACAAGCGTTTGATTATTCTTCATTGGTAATCATTTACGATTTATCGTGATTATTATTTGCGTTCTTTATTTGTTTTTGTGACGTCATTATTTTTCGTACCAGTATCGCAGAATAACAGTGAAGTGACTCTCGGTTAGGTTTTCTATAGTAAAATATACCGTTTATCGCCTTTCGCTTAATGTTACGTGATTATTTTGAAAATTATACATATTATTCGTATTGAAATACGTGTTACATAGCAACTTTTTTAATTTTCGAAAATATGTGTCGCGCATTTGCTTAAAAACTTTTTGGTGAAATAAAAAAGAAATAGTAGAATCTAGAATCATTTCAATATGTCAGTGTCAGAAGTAGAAATATGAAATAAGTATTTTAAAACTTTAATTGAACAAAAATATTGCGTTATACTCGTATATTATAAAATAGGTATTGGATATTATGTGAACGGTATAAGGTTGATATGTTATCAAAAGTGAAACTATACGTATGGGTCTAGCAATTACACTGAATCATTTAGCTGTAATGACTTAATTAAAATATTTTTGTGTATACTGTAGAAGCCTGCCTATAGTTTAAAAATATAAAATAAAAATATGTATTTTTATATGTCGTGTATTTAGTGGGCCTGAAAGTTAAGTAAAACTTGCAAAAAATGTTAATCCATTGAGTGATATCTTCTTAGCTGAAGTTATAGAAATCATAAATATTTATTTATATATTTAAAATTATTTTCCTCAATTATTAACAAAGAAATATATGACAAATGGAATGGTATAAGTACCGCTTTTATCTATAAATTTATCTATAGGTGACGTAACGATGCGCAACTAGGATATTTTACTAAAATTATTAATCTAACATTGGAGCAAATTAACAAATACTTAATTTGAAATAAAATACTGCCAATGACTTAATTACCCTTCCACTACTAACATTGTCTTTCGATGATAAGGCTGCTAAATTGTTTTATGGTAGCAACTCGCAATTAGTATTCTTTTTATGGTTACAAAAGGTTCCTACAACGCCACAACGGAGTCTAATTTACGCCCCGTAACGGCTTTTTTATTTTAATTGGCCTGATTTTGATGACTGGCACGGACGTGACATAAAAACCACGCTGATATAACATTTTCATTTTATAGATAAATCAGGGAACATCAAAAATTAGCACCAAAGTCTTCTCTTCTCTTCTCTTCATATAACAAAGTAATAAGAAAGTCCGTACTCCACTCCAAACGATGTATTTCAGGATATTGCAAATGTTTACACTATGTGACTTTATTGAATTACATTTGTTTGTGATTTTAATACTTTAGTCAATCAATGTAATATATTGTAGGTATAAGAAGAGCTATGGAATTGTCAAATACGCAAAAAAACTTATTAAAAAGCGCATATTTTTCTCTTCAAACTCAGTTTATTTTTCTTGCCTACTATGAATTCGGTTCTTTTGAAGTTTTGCATGAACTTATTTGGGTTATCAAGAAAAAAGGAAAATGGACTAAATAGTATTTTCAAGAAAATTACAAATGAGAATGTTATACATTTTTTAATATTTAATTTTATTATAATAATTAATTATTATAATCTATTGCTCGTAAGACTTCTGCTAAATGAGTAATTCGAAGAGGTTATTGGAGGGCTTTTTTCTTGAGTGCTAACTTCGCGTAATTCAACAAAATCAAATAATCAACTTTAATAATAACATTTTCTGTTGTATTCAGCTTAGTAAGTCAAGAATGGGCATAAGCTAGAGGAATATCAGTCTCGTGTTTCTTTGCGGGGCCAAAGTTTAATTATAGCGCTACTGCGTGGAGATCGTCGGAGACGTCAAGATAAAGAGGTGTATTGCATTCGTTCGTTCGTTGTATTGTTGATAAACGTATTTCCACATTTTCGACGACACATGGATTTTCGACTTGCGATGTTGACAGATAAAATTGTTTACCTATTAAATTTTGAAAACCAGAAGAGAGTAGAAAGTATAAAGTGAAAGCGTATTCGTTTTGAGTGTCTTTAGTCTTTGGATTATGGGATTATCATTGTTAGGTACACCGTATAAGATTTTCGGTCTTGTTACTAATAGAATATACTGCCTGCTTGTATCTTTTAAGCAGCTAAGTATCTGGCTTCTATAACGCTATATAATCACAGGTATTTTTCTGACTCTATTTAATCTACGAAACCTGAAAACAAAAATATTTTTATTATTCTATTGTAGACAATTATAAATAATATAGTTATTGTCTCTTTGTTATCAAGTAGGTAGAAGTTTTGATAAATAGAAATTTTCAGAAACCGGCTTCTTTTATTCTTCTAGAATAAAAGGAGCATAATTTTTTTTTAATGTTTTATATTCATAACTAGCTATATTTTTATTGCTTAAGACAAGTTTTTCAAGGTTTTTTTAGTAGGTTTTTGTATAGCCTTGCACATGATTATTTTAGATAGTATTTTATATAAAATAAGAAAAATATATGTTGAATATGGATGAATACATCTGGGTCGTAACTCGTTATAAATTATATCTGCCCATTTTCCTTTTGAAGCCTTCAAGGGCAGCGACTAGTGTATTGATTTCGTTACAGCTCACGAAGAAGGCCGACTTCAACCGAACGTATACGAAGAAATGACGTATGATATGTTGTCACAGATAACAAAATGTCTGAAATTGACGCCAACTTTCAATTTCGTTTTTCAATTTATTGTATAATTCATTTTGAAGAAAATAAGTAAGGTAGCCAAAATTTTATCGTTTGAAATATGATTTTTCATTTATACTGACGTGATGAAATTTTATAATTCCTGGAAATACTTTCATGATACCGTCGTGGCGCAGCGGGTGTGACTGTAACGCGACGGTTGTGGGCTCTATCCCCACTCGAGGAAGTTAAATATTTATTTACGTTTATAGTTCTATTTCTTCGTTCTGGTGTCGAGACTGCGTTGAGTTCTGCCACTCAACACGCAATACCAGAAAGTGGGAAGTGTCTTAACACTAGGTTCCCTCTGCCTACCCTGCTGTGTGGAATACAGCGTGAAGCTGATTTAATTTAATTAAATTTTTAAGTACTTTTTGATATATTAAAACTAAGTAGTTTGTTTGGTTGAATGCACTAATCTCAGGAAATACTGGTTTGAATTGGAAAATTATTATTGTGTTTGATGTTCTACTTATGGAGAAAGTAAGAAAGCTATATCGTTTCAAAGTAACCTTTTATGACTGCGGCCAGAGATACCTAAAATGTATGATATTGTGGACCTAGTGTAGAGCTAGATATTAGGAGTAGCCTAAAAATAATAAAAAAACATCATGTGATGATTAATCGTTGGACGGTCCCTAATATATAAATTATCGATCACCTGAAATCCCTTAACCTTCCTTAATTCTCTAAAACATTTACTAATTGATCTCTTATATTCAACTTAGTTTTTATTTTTATTTTTATGAGATTATTATTTAATTTGAAACAAAGACGTACATTTTATGTATTGTTCATTGGCAGAAGATGCTTAAGAATTTCGTATTTAATTTAAATAGTAATAATATTTGTTACTACTTTAAATTTTATATGAAGAGCACGAACTATGAAGCGACAGTTCTGTCATCTAGTGGCATTAACTTAAAACTTTTAACCTACTCATCGTGTCTAATGCGTGTTGCCAAGCTAAAAAATAAAAAATCCTAGAATAAAAATATTTTATTTGTAAACGTTAAAAAATTATTGTTTATCTCATTAATTTATAATTGGAGATAATGGGAGAAAAATAAAATTAAATATTATAAAAGCAAAATTAAAAATAGTACCTATGACGTAGTAAAGATTATGTTATTCATGTACGAGGTAAATGAGATTTTAGATTTAATATGCATTTTTATAAGAACTATACGATTCTTTAATTATTCCACGTACCTCTCATATTAAATATTGTTTTTTTTAAAAACTTAAATACTTAAACTCAGATATTTTATTTTTATTATTTTGTTTTAAATTTAAATTATTTCCATAGTATATAGTTACTTTGTTTTTTATTTAATTAGTTGGAGGAACTTTCTTTTTATTTTATATAAAACTAGCGACCCTATTGCGGCTTCGCCCGCTTTTACTACTGGATTATTCATATAATGTATGTTTGCAAAGCACTTAAGATAATGTGAAAATTAATTAAACCCTAATGCAACCCGCATTTTCGTANATGACTGCGGCCAGAGATACCTCAAGCACCTAAAATGTATGATATTGTGGACCTAGTGTAGAGCTAGATATTAGGAGTAGCCTAAAAATAATAAAAAAACGTCATCTGATGATTAATCGACGTTGGACGGTCCCTAATATATAAATTATCGATCACCTCAAATCCCTTAACCTTCCTTAATTCTCTAAAACATTTACTAATTGATCTCTTATATTCAACTTAGTTTTTTTTTATTTTTATAAGATTATTATTTAATTTGAAACAAGGACGTACATTTTATGTATTGTTCATTGGCAGAAAATGCTTAAGAATTTCGTATTTAATTTAAATAGTAATAATGTTTGTTACTACTTTAAATTTTATATGAGGAGCACGAACTATGAAGCAACAGTTCTGTCATCTAGTGGCATTAACTTAAAACTTTTAACCTACTCATCGTGTCTAATTTAACTTTTAACCTACTCATCGTGTTTAATAGCGTGTTGCCAAGCTAAAAAATAAAAAATCCTAGAATAGAAATATTTTATTTGTAAACGTTAAAAAAATATTGTTTATCTCATTAATTTATAATTGGAGATAATGGGAGAAAAATAAAACTTAATATATAATATTTAATTAAAATAAAAAAAATAAAAGCAAAATTAAAAATAGTACCAATGACGTAGTAAAGATTATGTTATTCATGTACGAGGTAAATGAGATTTTAGATTAAATATGCATTATTATAAGAACTATACGATTCTTTAATTATTCCACGTACCTCTCATATTAAATATTGTTTTTTAAAGACTTAAATACTTAAACTCAGAAATTTTATTTTTATTGTTTTGTTTTAAATTTAAATTATTTCCATAGTATATAGTTACTTTGTTTTTTATTTAATTAGTTGGAGGAACTTTTTATTTTATATAAAATAAGGTAAGTATTACATTCAGGTAGACAAACAAACTTAAATAACTTTATTCAATGTTCATTTTTTTTGTTCACATGCATAACATTGATTTAAAATTATTATATATTTTTGTGTTATATATGTGTGTGTATGCAATTTTTGTATATAATTTTAATATATGTAATAAAAATATTTAATCAAAATTCTTAATTTATGTTTTAACCCCCATTTTTAATTAAGGCTGCAACTTTTTCGGCCAGCATGAATACAGCAGATCCTATACTGCCTGATATAATGTCGGGCATAGAACTCGCATCCACCACTCTTAGCTTATTTACGCCACGAACGCGCATATTAGTGTCTAGAACGGAACCTATAGAGTTCGTGCAACAATAATGAAAATATGTACTCATCATATTCAAAATATAACATTTCCAATATTCTTCAGTATTCTTTTCCAGGTACTGACATTTTGGTATATATAAATGTATTAAACCACCTCCGACTCTTCGAAAATAAGTAGAGTTAGCGACGTTTGTGAAATCTTGAATACATTTAACACTAAAATCTAAATCACTGTGATTAGACAAAAAACCAGTGTTAATTTTAAGAGGATCTTCAGGGATTGAACTTCGCAGTTGAACTTCACCATGAGATGTAGGATGGCTTACGGCGAACAGTGTTAATACAACTTCTCGTCCGACACCTGCTGCAATAAGCTCTGCGCACATAACGTCATTAATATTAAGCACCAAAGAACAAAGGATACGTAAGCCATCAGGACGATTTTTGAAAATTAAATTATGGCCGTGGTAATCTGGTGTGTGCTGGTGTTTATCTATGGATCCAACACCAAAGAAACTTAATATTGGAAAGTTATTTTTATCAGGTTTGACCTCATCAAAAGTTTCTTCTCCCTTCATAGCCAATATTATTGCTAAATGATCTTTTAAGTGCTTTCCTACCGGTAAATCAGATATGACGGGTATACCCAAGTCTTCAAGATGCGCACGTGGCCCAACTCCAGAAAGCATCAACAGTTTTGGACTGTTAAAGACTCCAGCGGATATTATTATTTCTTTTTTGGCATATATGTGGACGGTCGTGCCGTCAGGCTTTGTGCTTCGAACGCCAATTGCATTCTTATTTCCATCAAAAATTATTTTTGTTACTAAAGTATTTTTCATTATAGAAAAGTTCTTCCGATTCTTTATAGGAACCAAAAATGATTCTGCTGCGTTCTGTGCAATTCCTTTCGATAACCAGAACATTGGCTGTGCAAAACCTGTTCCATCAACCTGCTCTGAGTTTATATCGTCTACAATTTGGTGCCCCATCTCGTGGAGGGCTTCTAAATATTTAAGTGTATCATTACGGCGATCCTTTGTCACGAGCATTTCGCCAGTTTTACCATGAAATCGTTCATTTTCCGAGTTCAATATTGTATGATCAACGAGATGTTCACTTTTCATAAAATATTGAAGAGTATTTCCCCAAGATAAGGAGTGGTCCCCAGTAATGTTCACCCAACGCTCGTAATCAACAGGAGCACCTCTATTATAATATAAGTAGTGAATCGTGCTACTTCCACCGAGCACTTTACCAGTTCTCAAACTAAGACGTTTGTTTTCCACATTCTGGGCAGTGTAGCCATCGTCTTCTGTTTCATGTTTCCAATATATTTCTGGATGCAAGTCCGTCACGAAGAGACTAAGAGTCTAAAATAAAAGAAAATAATGAGTCTGAAATAAAAGTCAATAATAGTCAATTCTTGTAAAATTAGTTAATTTAAGCAATGCTATAAAAGAGTTTATATTTTATTTCTCAAGTTTTGAATTTATTTTTTATTATTTTATTGTGTACTGTATTATTCTAGTCCATAGGTTATCCCGGTAGTAATCCGATAATTTACCAATTCGGAGAATTTTATCAAAAAATATTATATGAATTCTATTTTATAGTAGCACCCATCATTCCCCACTGCTAAGGGAGGATTATAGATCATTTTTATTTCTTTTCATGGTATGTATCCAGCACATGGTGTGGGTGGTGCGTGTTTTTCAATTAATATGAATATATAATTCGCTAAATTATTCCAGTAGCAGTATTCCGCAAATATCAGGTTAAGGAGAGGGAACTTAGTGTTAAAACACTCCGTTACGTTCCCTATTTTCAGCCGAATTCTGAAGACATTGCTTGATGAGTGGCGGAACTCAACGAAGCACTTTCCCTCGGAACCGGAACAGGACGAGGAAAATAAAAATAGTAAATATTTAATTCCTCGAATGAGAATATAACCCATAACCTCTCGCGTTTACAGTCACACTCTCATGCTCCTGCGCCAGGACTGCCCTATGAGGGCAGGTTAGGTATATTTAAAACCTTTTTATATTGACTTACATCAATGTCGGGTGGATCATCACCCGCTTCTATCAGCAACACCTCGACATCTTCCTGTTCAGAGAGACGATTGGCCACCACACAGCCGGCGGAGCCTGCGCCTACTATTATATAGTCGTAGCTGGCATTGTCTAAAATTAATTTAAATTTAGGTTAGGTAGGTACAGGTTTGTAAAATTATTTTACGATATTTTGTATTAGGTTTCTCTTTGTAACTACGATGTATTAAAGCTTAAGTATTTTTAATATCTAAAATCAGTTCTGTTGTTGGATTCTTAATGAGAACGGAATGCCTTAACACTAGGTTTCCAAGTTCCCTCTGCCTACCATACTGTGTAGGGGAAAATAACTGTAACTTAGAACTGAAAACTAACTTTTGAATTATAAAATTGAAAAACAAGAATTTGATTTTAGTACACAAGAATGAATTGAAATTCAAAGCCTTAATGAAGATGTGAAAAAGAAAAGTATTGTTCAAGCAAAGATTTTACCTTTAACGTCTGTATGGGAGGGCCACTTACTAGCATCAACGTTAAATGCAAATAAAAATAGGAAAAATCCGAACATTTTCCTTATATCAGTGAAAATCATGGCAATAATGTTATAAAGTTAACATTAAAGTAATTAAAAGAAATATTATTATATATAACTGGATATATTATAAGTGAATGGAATGTTGAAAATAGACTAGCTTTGAACCTAACTAATACTAAACTGGTACAAGAACTGACGTTTATTAGGTATTTATGTCGACTATAATCTTCTTTTAAATCTTAGATTTTAATTACAAATGAATTTTAATTTTTACTAAAGCTATATTGCGCAATACAATGGTCAAGTACCACCTATAAATATTATTTACTATATTCAAGTGTTTCGAACATATTTTAAAAAAAAAATTTTCAGTTTCACGCTGTATCCTGCACACAGCAGGGTAGGAAGAGAGCTATTGTTATAACACTCCTTTCTCCACTCGCTGCCACGCCGCGCTTTTGCCCCGAAACCTGAGCTGAAAAATGAGTATAATTATGTACAGTAGAGACTCCATTATCCGGCCCTCAGTTATACGGATTCGCGATTATCCGGACTATTATTTTATACCACCTACTAATGCGCACGTAATTTATACGTCAATAAATCGTATATTGGAAAATATTAATAATTTCTTAATAAACGTTGATTTTAGTTAAAAAAATCGATACTGGAGGAAGGTCACGTTAAAAACATGAGGACCCTCCGAGGGCATGTATGACGATGTTGATGACAGTGGACGAGGCGAAAGAGGCATGTGGAGACCGTAGGCATAAAGCGTGAAGCTAGGTATGTATGTATGTATGTTTAGTTAATATGTACTTGTTACTTTTACTATGTCTATACATATAACAATTTTATGCTGCATATGCACAAAACCAGATTTTCTTTATAGATTCGATTATCTGGATTTTCGATTATCCGAACGACTAACGACAACAATTAGTTCGGTTAATCGAGTTAATGTAGTAAATATTTTATTTCCTCGAGTGGGAAAAAATATTTAAAATTTTCATATAACGAAATGAACCCTAAACGGTAAATAATCCTAAAAATGTTTAAAGAAGCAAGTATTTTAACGTTATTTAATGTTACAAGGAAGTTATCTGCACTATAATAAAACAGTTAAAAAAAATGATGCGAAAAATTCATGTAGGGGTCTTAAAATATCCAACAGAATATCAATTATAATTTTTAAAATGTTTGTTTGTCTGTTTATACTCACGCATCTACTGAACTACTGAACTATCATTAAATAAATATTCGTATAGTTCAAGCGGCAAACAGGTTATAGCATGGATGAGTAATATTACTTAGTTCTACTTATCCTACACATAGCAGGGTGGGCAGAGGGAACCTGAGAACCTAATAAACCTTATTAAGAAACTTCCATTTCCCACTTTCCACTGAATAGTTGAAAAAACGCTACGCTTTCCCTATAAATGAAGCTATTAAATATTTAATTCCTCTGAGGGGCAAACTCGCGTACCCACAATCGTTATATTATTAGATACTAATATTTCATTTTCCGAGTGGAGAATGAACTTTACTTACTCAGATTGTAATGGCGTGGACGAAGACCGTAAATCACTACTAATCCTCCCCATTTTCTTAACTCCCTAAGGTAAATAAAACCTCATCAAGTATGGCTTGTAACATTTTATTTCTGCTGATTAAAAACACACGTTTAAAATCTTATAGTAATAACTAATATAACAATTTGCATTCGACACAAGATTTCGAAATATAGATATACTTATATTTAAATATAAAAATATAATTATTATATATTTAAATTAAATGTCTAGTTAGTTGTTGGAGATAATTCATATTAGAAATAACTAGAAATTTCACAGTATTTTTTAATTAGTTTTCTATGTTTCATCGATATATGTAAATAATAAAATAATAGTTACGCCAATCGATCCATGAAATGACACTTCATATTCGCAAAATTAGGAAAAAATATTAATTGTGGCAATTTTTTATCATTTAGAATGTTTGTTATGTGTGCAAAAAGATAAGAACTAATTTATAAATATATGAGATTCCTGACGCATATATTACTCATATTTACTTTTCAGTTAACCAATAAACTGACAAAATGGCGGATTTGTAATTATATCTTAAAAGCCATTTACTGGTGTATTATAGGAACTTATAATTAGTAAGGTAAGGACAATCAAAGGAGATACGAGTACATATAAGGTTTTTGATACACCGACAGTTCCCGCCAGTGTCAGCTTTCATAATATTTCTTTCATAGCTTCGAACATACATATGCAAGTACTTTATTCCATGTTTTGATAACTTAGGAAATGGACTGGATTAGATCTAAAATAAAGATTCTTATCTATTTCATCACGCACTAGATTCATCTTTTCACAATTATTTTTTTAATATTTATTCCTAATTAATATTTTTAAATATCTCTCTTAATTATATCGGCGGCTTTTTCTGCTAGCATAAATACAGCGGATCCAATACTGCCTGATATGATGTCAGGCATAGAACTGGCATCCACCACTCTCAAACTGCTCACGCCACGAACACGCATGTCACTGTCCAGAACAGAACCTATAGAATTTGTGCAACAAGAAAGGAAATATGTATTCATCATATTCAAAATATAGCATTTCCAATAATCATCACTATTCTTTGCCAAGTGCTTACATTTTGGTAGGTCCAAATGTATCAAACCACCTCCAACACTTTGGAAATAGGTGCTGTTAACGACACTAGCGAAATCTTGAATACACTTAACAATAAAATCTAAATCACTGCGATTCGATAAGAAACCAGTGTTAATTTTAAGAGGGTTTTCAGGATAAGAACTTCGAAGTTCAACATCGCCATGAGATGTGAGATGGCTTGCGGCGAACACTGAAAACATAACTTCTCTCCCCGTTCCAGCTGCAATAACTTCCTGGCAAATAGCGTCACTTATGTTGAACACCAAGGAACAAAGAATACGTAAGCCCTCGGGATGATTCTTGAAAATTAAACTATGGGTGTGATAATCTGGAGTGTACTGGTGTTTATCTATGGCCCCAGCACCAAAGAAACTCGGGACTGGAAAATGCTTTCTTTCACGTTTAAAAGCATCAAAATTTTCTTCTCCTCTTAGAGGCAATATAATTGCTAAATGATCTTTTAAGTTCCTTCCTACCGGTAAGTCAGATATGACGGGTATACCCAAGTCTTCAAGATGGGCACGTGGCCCAATGCCAGAAAGCATCAATAGTTTTGGACTGTTAAAGACTCCAGCGGATATGATTATTTCTTTTTTGGCTAATATGTTTACGACTGTACCATCAGGCTTCGTACTTAGTACGCCGATTGCAATTTTGTTTTCGTCGAAAATAATTTTATTTACTAAAGTATTTTTCATAATAAAAAAGTTCTTGCGATTCTTTATAGGAACTAAGAAAGATTCCGCTGCATTCTGCGGGATTCCATTCGATAACCAAAACATAGGCTGTGTAAAGCCTGTTCCATCAACCTTTTCTGCATTTAAATCTTCTACAATCCGGTGCCCCATCTCGTGGAACGCTTCTAAATATTTAAGTGTGTCATTACGACGGTCTTTAGTCACAAGCAATTCGCCATTTTTACCATGAAAACGTTCATTTTCAGAATTAATTATATTGTCATCTAGAAGATGTTCACTTTTAATAAAATATTTTAGACTATTTTCCCAAGACAATGATTTATCTCCAGTTATGTTTACCCAGTTCTCGTAATCCGCAGGAGCTCCTCTAGTATTATACAAATAGTGAATGGTGCTACTTCCACCGAGCACTTTGCCTGTTCTTAAACCTAAACGTTTGTTTTCTAGATTCTGGGCAGTGTAGCCATCGTCTTCTGCCTCATATTTCCAATATATTTCTGGATGCAAATCCGTTACGAACAGACTTAGAATCTGAAATATAAGATAAGGTTGTATTTTTATATATATTAATAAAATATTTTTTTTTATATATATATAATCTTTATATACATAAAAGTGATTCCTTGAAGTACGTTATTGAAAATTATTATGAAATATTTCATTACAAATATTATAATTTATTAGACCATATTCATATTTGTTATATACTTAATATTTATTAATGTTATATATTATACATAAATAATGTTCCGCCTCACAACACGTAATACCTCCAGAAATCAAAGCGGAAAGTGGAGAACGGAGTGTCTTAACACTAGATTCCCCAATCTATCCTGCTGTGTGCGGGATACAGCGTGAAACTGATTTTATAAACAATACTTACGTCAGTATTGTCAGGTGGATCGCCACCCGCCTCTATCAGCAGCACCTCGACGTCTTCCTGTTCAGAGAGGCGATTGGCGAGAAGACAGCCCGCGGAGCCGGCACCTACTATGACGTAGTCGTAGCTGGCGTTGTCTAAAAAAACCATGTTTGCTTTAGCTAACTATACATTTACACATGTAAGCAGTAAGGAAGATAGGAGAACGGAGTGTTTTTAACGTTGCACTAAGTTTTCTCTGCATATTTAGCTGTATATGGCAGATAAGAGAAGCGCAGTGTTTTCTTCGGTTCCCATTCGGGGGAATTAAATATTTGATATTTTCATTTCCTCTCTCTGGAATCGAGGAAAAGAGCGGCGTTGAGGTCCACCACTCAACAGGCATTGCGCTCAGTATTCGGCAAAAAGTGGGAACCGAATATCTTACACTATCCCAGGTTCCCAGGTTCCCCCTGCCTATACTGTTATGTTAGTAATACAATGCAAAGCAAAACAATATAATTTGAAATATAATCATCATACAACATCAACAGCTATCATTTAAATTTTATTGCGTCATCGCTGACATGTCATGGATAAAAAACTTAACTAACACAATTTAGTAGAAATTACCAGAGAGAATTAAAATCAAATTAAATCAGCTTCATGCTGTATCCCGCACACAGCAGTGTGCCTACACTGAGGGAAACTGGTGTTAAAACACTCCGTTCCTTACTTTCCGCCGAATTCTTCGAGGCATTGCGGTTGAGTAGCGAAATTCAAATTTCAAAGAAATGAAAATATTAAGATACTAGCGGCCCGCTCGCGGTTTCACCCGCGTGAACTATGTTATTATTATTTTCTGTCTCCATGGCTACGTCCTAGTGACTTCTATGCAAAATTTGAGACTCCTAGCATTTGTAGTAACGAAGTTTCATACAAACTTTCGATCCCAAAAACAACCCCTTAGAAGTCGAATATTGCAAATTGCCGNCTCAGAATTCGGCAAAAAGTAGGAACCGAATATCTTACACTATCCCAGGTTCCCAGGTTCCCTCTGCCTATACTGTTATGTTAGTAATACAATGCAAAGCATAACAATATAATTTGAGATATAATCATCATGATATGAAATTTTGTGTGTAAACAACAGCTATCATTTAAATTTTATTGCGTCATCGCTGACATGTAATGGATAAAAAACTTAACTAACACAATTTAGTAGAAATTACCAGAGAGAATTAAAATCAAATTTAATCAGCTTCATTCTGTATCCCACACAGCAGTGTGCCTACACTGAGGGAAACTGGTGTTAAAACACTCCGTTCCTTACTTTCCGCCGAATTCTTCAAGGCATTGCGTTTTGAGTGGCGAAAGATACGAAGAAATGAAAATATTAAGATTCAAGATTCATTCCCTCGAGTGGCGATCGAAACCACAACCGTCGCGTTACAATCACACCCTTATGCCACAGCTTCTAATCATTTATCAATTATTTAAAAAATGTATAGTTATTTAAATAATAGTATAATTTTACCTTTGACATCGGTATGAGCGGGCCACTTACTAGCTTCAACAACGAATATAAACAACAAAAACCCGAATATATCTCTTGTTGCTCGAAAAATAATCATTATTTAAAAATTCAAATAATCAATGCACTTTTAAATAATTATATATTTTATATTAATATTCTATATTTTATTATTTTTATTTTAGTATTGTCTGTAGCTCATATACTAAGTTATGAACCTGGTGGGTATAGTGACTGGTATTTATTACATGAACCAAAAGGTAGTAGGTAGTTTAATTTTATTACTAAATAATCTACTTTAAAATCTAAATTTTTAATTACAACTTAATTTTAAATCGTATGTAGTTATAATTTTTCGAGACTCGTAAAATGCGTAGTATTATGCATTTTTTGCATTAAATAAAATGGTTCTGTATAAGAAATATTAAATGTCAGTGTAAAGTATTATTAATTAAATTAAAATGAGAATAAAATCAACCTCACACCGTATTCCGCAAATAGCAGAGTAGGGAGAGGGAATCTAGTATTAAAACACTTCGTTCTCTACTTTTAAGACATGAAACTATTAAATATTTTATTTCCTTGAGTGGGGATCGAACCCACAACCAATCACGTTTACAGTACTTGCACCACGACTGGCCTCCAAAAATAAAAGAACTGTAAAAAATAAACACCACCCACAATGATGTATGTAAAGGAACATTGTAAGTATTACGTTCGTATCGATCATTTCTTTTTAATATCTATATATTAATACCTGAAAAAAAAAACAATGATTAAATATTTGGATAAGTATGAAATTTACACGATGATTTTTTTATATAGAAAGGGGCAAAACAAAATTAAAAAAATAAAATATTTTTTTAAAATAATGATCGAATGACGTACGTTTGAAATGTTGAACCCTAATCCATAAAAAATGGTAATGAAGATGTTTTGTGAAGTAAACATATAATATTATAAAAATATTTAAGGTACATATGAAAAAAGAACACATCTAGCATTTTACGACTTCAAATTAATTATTCATTTTTATTACACTTATTTTGTACATTATAAAAATTAAATATCCGTATAAAATTATGCTACTTAAATAAAAACAGATGTATAGTTTATAAAAGATAATTGCGAACTTAGTTAAATGTATTTTAATTGTAAAAGGAAGGGGATCGTCATTTTTTTTCGAACATGAGGTTAATGCTGTTAGTCCTATTGGCTTGGGGGGATAGAGAAGAGGGTACTCTGTCTCTGAAGAAATGCAAGCACTAAGTGGCTGCCTGTGAGGAAGTAGACGACTGTAATGGCGCCCCCTGCGGGACTCGAACCTCGGCTTGCAGCCGTCGAGCGGACTGGGCAGTGGGGCCACTAGGTCGTCAAACAGGCTTTAAAATTATGGAATTTTAGTGAACACTAAGGTTAGTAGCGATTTTCTTTATAATCAAAGAGGATGAAGGCGTGAAGGTGTTTATTTTTATAACAATACAAAGAGGCCGTCGTCGCACAGCTGACCAGTGACTATAACCGAAACGGATGGGTTGGGCTGGGTTGTGGCTGGGTTCGTATCCTATTCGAGAGAATGATTCATTTTCAGTCTCTCGTTCTGGTAATAAGGCGGAGAGAGGCGTTGTCTGAAAAATTGAGCGGAATTTGGGAAACAGAGTGTTTTAATAATTGGTTCTCTCTGCCTGCCTTGCTATATGCGAAATAAGCGTGAAGCTAAAAAATTAACATAATTATTAGCAAATGGAATAAGGAATTCAGCGGAATTAAAATGTATAATTTATAACATGTAATAAAGTTGGGTAATATTTTAGTTTAGTTGGATTTATTTCATTTAACCTGGATATTTAGATAATTTTAGTAGCCTATTAATGTATTAATATTATTTTCTTATTTATATTTAGTGCAATGTATGTAGGTTAGTTTAGAGTAATTATTAAAAAAAAATATAATATTTAAAAGTTTTGAGGCGATTACTTTTGTAAAACGATTATTCTAAATAGTTAACTTAGCAATTATATTGAAGTGTATTGTTTGTTTACGAGCTGCAAGTGCGGCGTCAGGGGAATGTATCTTTATACGTTGTTAACTATGTATAATCAATTTTTATTTTTTCATAACGTTTTTTTTTTCATATTTTAATTGCTTAAATAAATAATTCGTTCAGAAACTTAAGTTTTTTTTCTATACTTTCTTATACATATATGGTTGTTATTTGTTCCGTCACTCAACACCACAGAACACATTTGCTCAACACGGAATGCCTCCAGAATTCGGTGGAAAGTGGGGAGCGAACTGGCTTAACACTAGGAGTTCGTTTATTTGTTAAAAAGAATTAAAATATTTTTTAATATTTTTTATTTATTTAATTATTTTTTGTATAATAATAACATTTAATTCATCCATCAGCCTTTTAAGGTCCACTGCTGGACATAGGCCTCCCCCAATGCTCGCCACTCCGTCCG
>JAKRZM010000223.1:71815-124123 GCA_036379175.1 Heliconius cydno galanthus
GGATAATGCTGTTAGCCCTATTGGCTTTTACAGCGACACCGGTTGGGTAGGGAAGAGGGTACTCTGTCCCTGAAGAAATGCAAGCACTAAGTGGCTGCCTGTGAGGAAGTCGACGACTGTAATGGCGCCCCCTGCGGGACTCGAACCTCGGCTTGCGGCCGTCGAGCGGACTGGGCAGTGGGGCCACTAGGTCGTCAAACAAGCTGTAAAATTATGGAATTTTAGTGAATACTAAGGTTAGTAGCGATTTTCTTTATAATCAAAGTGCATGAAGGCGTGAAGGTGTATATTTTTATAACAATACAAAGAGGCCGTCTTGGCACAGCTGACCGGTGACTATAAACTCGACGGATCTGGGTTCGTATCCTATTCGAGAGAATGATTCATTTTCAGTCTCTCGTTCTGGTAATAAGACGAAGAGCGGCGTTGGGTTCCGCCATTCAATATGCAATGTCTCAAAAATTCAGCGGAATGTGGGAAACGGAGTGTTTTTGTTGCTGTTAGTTCTCTCCGCCTACCTTGCTATATGCGAGATACAGCGTGTAGCTAAAAAATTAACATAATTATAGTTATATAGTCGCAAATGGATTAAGAAATTCGGCAGAATTAAAATTTATAATTTATAACATGTAATAAAGTTGGGTAATATTTTAGTTTAGTTGGATTTATTTCATTTAACCTGGATATTTAGATAATTTTAGTAGCCTATTAATGTATTAATATTATTTTCTTATTTATATTTAGTGCAATGTATGTAGGTTAGTTTAGAGTAATTATTAAAAAAAAATATAATATTTAAAAGTTTTGAGGCGATTACTTTTGTAAAACGATTATTGAAAATAGTTAACTTAGCAAATATATTGAAGTCTATTGTTTCCACGAGTTGCAAGTGCGGCGTCAGGGGAATGTGTCTTTATACATTGTTAACTATGTATAATCAATTTTTATTTATTCATAATGTCTTTTTTTTCATATTTAAATTGCTTAAATAAATAATTCGTTAAGAAACTTAAGTTAAGAAACTTTTTTTTTCTATACTTTGTTATATTATATGGTTGTTATTTGTTCCGTCACTCAACACGGAATGCCTCCAGAATTCGGTGGAAAGTGGGGAGCGGACTGGCTTAAAACTAGTTCGTTTATTTGTTTAAAAAATAAAAAATATTTTTTAATATTTTTTATTTATTTAATTATTTTTTGTATAATAATAACATTTAACTACAACAGTATTATACAACTTCTTCTTCCTCCTGGCATTAATCCCGGCTGTTACCAGGGTCTGCCTTCCTACTCAACCTACTCCACTTTGCACGGTCTTCGGAGCATGCGGTTTCATATCAAACAAGCAATATTTCTAGATTTATACAGAATTATTAACGTAGACGAAGGGAAGTGCCTTAAGGTGGAAATAATATACACCTATCTCCCGATTTACACGGTACTTTTCTTACACGTTTTCGCTTTTACACGGTTTTCCAAATGAGTTTTTTTTTGTTTTTATCGCACTCTACTAAATGATTTAATTTTCCATATTCGTAAATTACAAGTGAGTGCTTAATTTAGATTATTATAAATTAACGGCTGTGATTAAAGTAAAATTTAGAGGGAAAAATGCGGGAAATTTTGGAGAGAAATTAAGACAGTTTACCAAATAGGTTTAATCAAAATAAAAAAATTAAAACATTTTAATTTGAATAAAAATTTATTATTAAACTTTTGTTAAACAATCTAGTTATGGTGAATTAAAACAACTGGTTGATGGTGTACACCTAAAAATATTGAAAAATCACAACTGTTAAATAGCAAAATTATACATTTTCTGCAAGCTTTTCGATTTACACGTTTTTCTCAGGAACGTATCTACCGTGTAAATCGGGGGATAGGTGTATCTACTACAAATATATCTTTGATGTGTAAGTATCAGTATCAGTGACATGGAATATACAATTCGTATAGATATTTACTTTTATTACTTGTAGCCATTTTATGATGTTTTTTAAAGTTATATTCCTCTTTTTGTAATTATTCTTTCAATTAATTATTAATTAATATTTTTAGCGTCATGCTTAATTAGATCTGCAGCTTTTTCTGCTAGCATAAATACAGCAGTACCAATACTGCCTGACATGATGTCAGGCATGGCGCTTGCATCCACAACTCTTAATTTCTTCACGCCACGAACACGCATGTTAGAGTCCAAAACAGAACCTATAGGGTTTGTACAACAAGTAAGGAAGTATGTATTCATCATATTCAAAATATAGCATTTCCAATAATCTTCAGTATTTTTTATCAAGTGTTTACACTTTGGAAAGTCGAAATATATCAAACCACCTCCAACACTTTGAAAGTATGTGCTGTTAACAACTTTAGTGAAATCTTGAATACTCTTAACAATAACATCTAAATCGCTGCGATTCGATAAGTGACCAGTGTTAATTTTGAGAGAATCTTCAAAATTTGTACTTCGAAGTTCAACACCGCCGTGAGATGTGAGATGGTTTGCAGCAAATACTGAAAACACAATTTCCCTCCCCATTGCAGTCGCTGTGAGCACCCTGCATACATCGTCACTTATTTTAAAAACCGAGGAGCAAACGATACGTAAGCCCTCAGGATGATTTTTGAAAAGTAAACTATGGCTTTGATAATCTGGAGTGTGCTGGTGCTTATCTATTGCTCCAAAACCAAAAAAAGTTGGAACTGGAAAATGTATTTTATCTCGCTTAAAAACATCAAAGGTTTCTTCTCCCTGTAAAGCTAATATAATTGCTAAATGTTCTTTAAAGTTCTTGCCTACTGGTAAATCAGATATGACGGGTATACCAAAGGCTTCAAGATGGGCACGTGGCCCAACGCCGGAAAGCATCAAGAGTTTTGGACTGTTAAACACTCCAGCAGATATGATTATCTCTTTTTTGGCATATATATTCACGTTCGTGCCGTCAGGCTTCGTGCTTTGAACACCAATTGCATTTTTATTTTCATCAAAAATTATTTGAGTCACTAAACTATTTTTCGTTATAAAAAAATTTCCTCGATTCTTTATAGGAACCAAGAATGATGCTGCTGCATTCTGTGGAATTCCTTTTGATATCCAAAACATAGGCTGTGTAAAGCCTGTTCCATCAACCTGCTCTGCGTTTAAATCTTCTACAATCCGGTGCCCCATCTCGTGGAACGCTTCTAGATATTTAAGAGAGTCATTACGCCGATCTATTGTCACAAGCATCTCCCCATCTTTACCATGAAAGCGTCCGTTTTCAGAATTCATAATTTTATCATCAAGAAAACGTTCACTTTTAATATAATATTTAAGACTATTTTCCCAGGAAAATGATTCATCTTTGGTTATGTTTACCCAATGTTCATAATCAGCAGGAGCCCCTCTAGTATTAAATAAATAGTGAATGGTGCTACTTCCACCGAGCACTTTGCCTGTAATGTAACTTAAGTGTTTCTTTTCAAAATTTTGGGCAGTGTAACCATCGTCTTCTGTTTCATGTTTCCAGAATATTTCTGGATGCAGTTCTGGTACTAACAGACTGAGAATCTGAAATGTTAAATATGACATATTATAGATATTGTTACATGTGTACAAAGGAAAAGGAAGAATTCCTTGGAATAAGTTTAATTTTACATTATTTAACATTACAACTGTTCCCAACCAACCTATAATAATAATAGTGCAAAGTCCGTTGTTAACACATGTAAAATTGTTAAATTTAATAAATTTATTTATTTGTGCATCCGGTAGGGTGGTTGGGGGATAGAAGCTGGTGTTTAAGTATTCTCTCATATCGGCGTTGCGACCCCAACTCCAGCGACCCAATACTCCAGAATTCGGCGGAAGAATTGAAATGGAGTGTTAACATTACATTTCCAGGTCCCCTCTTTCTACGCTGCTATTTGTGAGGCACAGCGTGTTCTAACAGAAAAAATTCTTACATCAATATCATCAGGTGGATCATCGCCCGCCTCTATCAGCAGCACCTCGACGTCTTCCTGTTCAGAGAGGCGATTGGCGAGAAGACAGCCCGCAGAGCCGGCGCCTACTATAACGTAGTCGTAGCTGGCGTTGTCTAAAATGAAGTGTATGCTATTATATATACATATATAAACAAGAGTAAATAAGTTAGGAGAACATAGTGTCTTTACGTTCAGGGTTCTATGCATATCTAGTTGTATGCTGAAAATGTGATTTTTTTTCAAAATATTTAAGTTCAAAGTATACCTATAATTTAATGATTTCATATAAACAACTCTAGCTTCACGCTGTATCCCACATGTAGCAGGGTCAGCAAATGGAACCTAGTGTTAACTTGTTCCGTTCCTCACTTTCCTATAAATTTTCGAGTATTGCGTGTTGACACGCGTAACTCAACTCCGGCCTTGGCCTTGTATACGAAGCGAAGATATAAACAACTTGCATCCTTTATGTTACTTCGGCGAACAGAAAACCAATATTTATAAGCAAAATTATTATTTATTTATATCTACCTTTAACATCTGTATGGGCAGGCCACTTATTGGCCCCAACGGCGAGTGCACATAAAAATAGCAGAAACTCGATTATATTCCCTCTTGTAGGAAACATTTTGTCTATATATTTAACGATTCAATTTAAATATAAACAATATTTTATCATAAGCTATTATATTATAAGCTAATGCACCTATTTGAGTTTGATCGTAATAGATATGGAGCCGTTACGAGTAGTGACTGCTATTTATTATATTTTTACTAAAATTAATCTATCTTAAAATCAGCATTTTTAAATAAAACTGAATTTTAATGTCCATGTTTCGTATCAAAAGTATGAAATATTAGTGTAAAAAACTCATTAAATGCCATGACTGAAGTCAATTTTCTTTATCATATTATAAAATCTTCTACGTCTCTTGCAGCAAAAACAATAGACAAATCGCAAAATACGTCTGTGCACCTAAATAGAATATTAGCATAAATTAAAATAACATAACACTGAAGCGAGAATTATGAAGCAAAAAACCTGTTTACTTTATAAACGCCTAGTATAATGATTATTTTACCTAATGATTATTTTATTTGATAATTATATTTTCAGCTTCACGCTTCAGTATCCCGCATACAGCAGGGTAGGCAGAGGGAACCTAGTGTTAAGACACTCCGTTCTCCACTTTCAGCCGGTTTTTTCTAGGCATAGCGTGTTGAATGGCAGAACTCCACGACGCGCTTTGCCTCGACACCAGAGCGAAGAAGAAATTAAAATATTACAACCAAGGTGTTACAATAACATCCTCGTGCCACTGCGCCACGCCGTCCCCGTTAAAAATTAAAGAGTTACCACACACCACAAAAATAAAACAAACAAAACAACTTTCAAATTTGTTTTAATCAATAATTTAAAGCTGACAGGAGACATACAGGTCGCGTTCGTGAACAGAAAATTTCGTCCTACATCGAAATCAAAATGGCGGCATCACATGCCTTAAAAAAAACGCACATATCAAAGGGGCTTTCTTCACATGATTGCCAGCGGTGGCCGTGTCCACTAAAACGTCAAATTAAAAAGAAATAAACCTATTAGTCCTGTAACTTGTTCGCACTGAGGCATAGGGGTGAACCAACCATTGAGCTGATGCTAAGTTTTGGACGGCAATACTACACTATTGTCCATACAATATGGGATATAACCACGAAATTGACGTCTCAGCTCAGGTTACGTACGGTCTTTGGGACTGGTGGTGGTGGTGTTTAAAAAAAAACAACGGGAACCAAACACAAATGTTCCTCTCGCTTGTGCGATCCCACAATATATTTTCACAAAATCGCATTCGTACGGAGATCAACCGGAAACATCCATCCTCAGTGTATACTTGAATATCGGCGGGCGAATACGAACCAACAGATTATAATATCTGAATATAATTAAAATCGACCATCAAATAATAAATCCATGTGCCAGCCAATCAGGTTAAATAATTAATAAATTATATTCAAATATTAATAATTTCGCATGTTCCGCTCATATCCGCCCGCCTCTTAGCAACTATTCTAACATAAATCTTTCTCCTCGTAAACGACGTAACAAAAACACATCCATAGACTCCCATACACACACATTCACACAACATGTCAACCGTGTTCGTCTTTGAATCTTATACATCGGGTGGTTACGTTACATTTCCTTGTGGGAGCTTGTAAGGGGTCAAACAAAAATCGACGGCCAAACCGATAAGCCTATAAACCTATTCTATAGTCAATATCTATAACGAAATACACCAAACTGACCCCCACAGCTACAACCTCATGTATATTAGTTTTATATAAAATACAATACTCTCTCGGGTTCTCACAATTTGGTGCCAAATTAATATCTCATATAGGCTTTGAACCCGCTACCTTTCTATATCAAATATTCCTCAGCATAATAAATAGTATTGCTATACTCTACCCGGTGTTATAGCTTGTATGACATAAAATTTCCATTTCATATAAAGTTATAACACCGAGTTTACATATATTTGTACCATTATGAACGTTCATTTTACAGTTATATAAATACATATAATAAACTACAAAAACAAATTACTTTTTAGTTTTATTTCTATTAATATATATATAAATATTTTTTAACAGAATGGTGCCACATAGCTAATATAATATAAATGCATAAAGATGTTGGTAACAAAATTTAATAATAAATAATGTGCCTTTTATTTTTTTTAAATACAGATACAGTATTTATAAGCACACAATAAAAAAAGAATTTCAACATGCAAGTAAAAAATAACGATAAAAAAAAATATGGGAAATGGCAGTGTTCGATAAAAAGATACTTTATAGCCTCTTTGTAATACAAATATAAATATACATATATCAGTAGTATTTTTTTGTTATATTTTTTCATTTTTAAGGCATTAATCGCAATCATCAAAATCCAGGTACATTTTTTATGGTTAGTTTTTCCGACATTTTATTGAAAGCTGGTAAATGAGACTTTTCTATTTTTATTTCAATTCAGTACAGTAATTGACAAAACCACAAATTCAACTTGATTCACTGTATTCACTCACACTTATAAGATATCGCATATTAAGTGCCGTAGCTCAACACCGCGCTTTGTCTTGTTACAAGGGCGAGGAAATGAAAAACAATTCATTCCGCCAGGTGGGAATCGAACCCACAACCGACAGCCAGACGCTGTGCTGCTGCACCAAGACGCCCTTTATAATCAGTATTCACTCACATATTTATATATTTATCACAATTAATATATTGCTTTGTCAATTTTATTTATAGGTATATTTACTTAGATAGATTTTAGATTTTATTTTTAATAATAATTTTATCTGAATTTATTGTAAGAGAGAATGAAGTTATTTTTTATATGTATAATGATTTAATATCGTGGCAATGATCTCTAAACATTCTGTGTGTCAAATGAAAATAACTGTAAAACATAAAAAAATTACTGTACTAAAACTTTTGTCGTAAATTGTTTAAAAATTCAATGGCTTAAAAATGGCAGCCAATAGAATTATAAAACACAAATATATCTGAACCACGGACAAATCACAACCTTTACTTACAATGGAGCGACTGTTTGATCATGCTATAATACATTACTTGGTAAATAGAGAAAAAACAATACTTGTTTTTTATTTTCATGAATGCCTAACACTGGTATAATAAACTGGACAGGAAGAAATCATTGGGTCACTTATTATGACAAATTTGTTTTCTTTTAGTATATCCTTTATTTTGTACTACTACTTCCTTAGATAATCCGAAAACATAATATCCGGAGAGAATGATATAATTGCATGAATGAATGCTATTGCATTTTAAAATACAAAATTTCCACAAACATAATTTTAAAAAGCTACATACATATACGTCATTCTAGTACACACATTTTAGACGGCAAATGTTTCTTTACAATTCTCAATATTTCACAAAACACTCAAATCGGATTCTATTTCTATCCATGATTTCGTCATATCCGGGCAATCAGATTCCAGAGGCCTTACACGACTCGATACTCAAACTGATGCAAAGATTAATACGCGATTTGAACCTACACCTACCCCATATTAGCAGGATAGAATAGTAAATTCATTACATAGCTATCTTCCGTTCACTTGTTAAATCACAATACAATGTCCATGTCAGTCGTATCCGGGTGTATATATCCGGTGACGGACGTGAAAGGGGGAGGCGGGTGATGGGTGGAGAATGTGGGATGGTCACTTGTCCAGGTATATATATATATAAAAAGCGACAGGGTGTGAAGGGAAAGACGCACGGAGGAGAAGGGGAACGGTCACTGGTCACATGCAACATGGGGCAAGCCGACAAAGGGTTAGGAAGGAGGAGAGCGGGGGGGAATCTCCCTATCCGGACAAATGTATCCGTTAAAGGGACCTCAAGGATAACGGCGGGAACGGGAGGAGTAGTGGTCATTTGTCACGTTGAAGGAGGACACGCGCGGGTTTAGGGTCAAGGAGAGGGTGAGGATTGTCAGTCGTCGTATCCGGGTATATATATCCAGAGGGGCTCGTGCGGGCCTCAGTTGCGCACGGGGGGCGCGGGTGAGTGGTGGTGCCGCTCCAGGTCCTCGAGGGAGAGAGCGTTGGGCACGTGCACGGAGGGCAGCTTGCCGGCGGATGCGCGCGCGAGCAGCTCGGGAGAGAACCAGCGGGCGAGCTGGTTGTCACCTCCGCCTGTGCCGCCACCCATATCTGAAACGTAACATTTTATTTAATAATTTACAAAGACAATATGGTGCCATCGTTATGTGACGTTGTGAGTGCGATTTCAACTCGGTAGAAAAAAATATTATCATTTCCTCCAGATAAAAATCAGTTCAGCTGCTCAGGAGATAAGCCCGGACAAACATAAACACAGACAGGACAAACTAAAATAGTTTGACTGTGTTTTAGTATTGTATAAATAGTCAGTAGTAAAAGTAATATATGCCACATACTAAAACACTGACAGCCAAAGTTACTGCAAAATCACAGACAGAGAGTGCAATATTACTTATATGTACTAATCTATTTTCAAATATTATTGCTAGAAATTTATTTAACATCTATCATACAAGCCATCATTCACATCATCATCAACATCTATCATTTATTTACAAAAAAAAATCATTTAACCATATAAGTTTTTATAATACAGTATACAGTGAAGTTAGCCATAAATAGCTCCATAGATTTAATTTTACGATTTTCCTTACTTTAAACTATTTTCTTCGCGAATATACAACCACCAAAAATAGCCAACCTTCAAATAGCGTAACTTCAAGACGTCCACGACTCGTCAACCATACTGTAACACTATTAACAACGTACCATTGAATGATCTCTGGTGTGATTGTACCAGCAGCTGGTGGAGAGTGGTGCCGCCGCGGGACATACCACCCATGTTATTTAGCTGTGAATATAATATACAGGTATATTTTAAAATTAAATCTATAGGAAATAAAAAGATAATCCATAAAAATTGTGAAGAAATCTTAACATAAAAAAAAATTCAACATAATGAACTTGAGGCAAGTTGTGGCTCTGCGGGCACAAGTGTGCGGCTATAAACGCAACAGATTGTGGGTTCGATTTGCATTGAGGGGTTTTGTTTCTCTTATTTTTTAGTGACAAGATGGGGGCTATCATCCACCACGAAATTAGACAAATTACAACTTTACATATCAAATTAATCTTTATAACCAGGTATATAAATTTATTTAAATTAATTATATTTATTTTAAGCTATTAAAACTTACAGAATTAGGTATTTGCTGTCTTTGCTGCTGGTGGGGGAAGGCTCGATTAGCATTTGCCATCTGAACCAAAATAAATAAATTAGAATTACTGAGGTCATATTTAACATCCACATTGAATATAAACATTTTTATGATGCATGATTTGAACCACATATGCCTTGGAGATTCTTTTTCTGTCTTTATTTGTTCATTTTATTTTCATACATGCATGTACTGTTCTTTTTTTTAAGTACGCTTGTTACAACTGTGTGGAGTTTATTAAAAATATATAACCATGTGAAAACAATTACTTAATATTCATAGCATAAAATATTCGTCGAAACAATTTTAATTATGATATTATATTTTGTAGCTAGTCGTGGCGCAGCGCACTGTAAATGCAACAGGTTGTGGGTTTGATCCCCACTCGATGAAATGATTTTTTTTTTATTTAAATGTATATTTTCATTTCTTCACGCTGGTGTCGACGCAAAGTGCGGTGTCGAGTTCCGCCACTCAATACGCAATGCTTCCAAAATTCGGCTAAAAAAGGGGAACGGAATGTCCTAACACTAGGTTCCCTCTGCCTACCCTACTGTGTGTGGGATACAGCGTAAAGCTAATTTATTTATTTTTATAATTTTAATTAGCACTTGGGGGACCTAGAGGCGAGGGTTCAAATTGTACTAATTCAATTCTTTGACAAGTGAAAGAGAATGAGAATGGAAAAACAGGTGAAATTAATCTTTATTCTGAAAATAATGTTTTAATAGCAATTAATGCAGTATACGATTTTATTAGTAAATCTTAAGTTAATCACTTGAGAATTATATTACAAAAGCACTCACTTGTTGGTTAAACATATGTTGTTGGTAGTCAGATTGCGAATTTCCGAAACCCATCTGTGATGGCGCGCCTTGGTTTCCTTGCTGAAATATGATATTAAAAATTATTATAATATAAAATTCCAAAATACAAATACACAAAACTGAAGTACAAACAAAGAATAATAATAAAATAAATATAAGCAAAATAGTTCTAATACAACATTTTAAATTTAATTTCAACATAAGAAAATAAAGTCATATTTATTAACACAATACAAAACTCAAACTCAATTGCTTAAATATTTATTAACGGTGAACCATAAAAAAAATTGCAAATATACAGTACAGCCTTCTTTCTTAAAAAATAAAAAAATATAACAAAAAGAACCCAAAAAAAATCTATATGTACCAAATGCCTAACCGTCTCAAAACCGCAGTTCGACGGGTGGCCCAGCGCGTCAGTGTGCTTGGGCGTGTTACCCAAGAGGCGCGGGTTCAAGTCCTGCTGCGTCCAAAATGGTTTATAATGCTTTTAAAATATGTGTTAGGTAATAATGCGAATATACGTTTTGCAAATAGGATAAAGTAAATTTCTAGCATGCATATATGTAATGCAATTATATTAAAAATCTTTATGAGGAGAAAGAAACATGTTTTAAAAAATATATTTATAAAATATTAGTAACTTGGCTTATATTTTGTTATAAAAAATATTAAGAACATTGGATCCTTTTTACATAATTACATCCTTATATGTTAGTAACCAGTAGAGGGCGTCGCGGCGCAGCGGCACAAGGGAAAACGAAAAGTGGAAAACGGAGTGTCTTAACACTTTCACTTTTTCTACCTGCTGTGTGCAGGATACAGCGGGGAAACTGATTTTATTTTTAATTAAAAAAAAATAATAAATCAGCTTCACGCTGTATCCCGCACACAGCAGAGTAGTCAGAGGGCACATAGTGTTAACACACTCCGTTCCGCACTTTCCGCCCAATTATGGAGGCATTGCGTGTTGAGTTGAGTCAACGCCGCGCTTTTGCCTCGAAACCAGAGCAAAGAAACAGAAATATATATTTATAATTTTATTTTTAGTATATATATATATACATATCGATAAAGTCTACCTTGACAATGGGTCGTCCGTGTGGTTTGGGGTGTGCGGGGTGCGCGTGCGGCGCCCACGACGGTGTTGATTTGGGGCTGCTGGCCTCATCTTTTTCTGCTGTCATTTTGCGAAGCACCTTGGAATTGGAGTATACTTGTTTTAATATTTATCTCACCCCCACTTATATCTCTTATTTCACAAATTATGTCCATGCCCCTTTTTATTTCCTATAGACTTGTATATATGTTACATTCTATCATATTCCCGAACAGAGGGGTAAACAGAGGGAACCTAGTGTTAAGACACTCCGTTACCCACTTTCCTCCGAATTCTAGAGGGCTTATCCTCAACGCCGGAGGCGGAACTCAATCGCAATCTGCCTCGACACCAGAGCAAAGAAATGGAAATATAAATGCAAATAAATATTTCATTTCCTCGAGTGGGTATCGAACTCTCAATCACTCGCGTTTACAGTCACACTTATATTCTTAACAAACATACAACTTGTGGTAACATCAAATAGCGAACAATAATCATTATAATAATTATAGCTATTTTATTATTATTAACACAATCATTTTAGAACTGATATATAAAAGGTAAAAATAAACAAAATCTACTTACCGAAGTAGGTGTGAAAGAGATAGGCGTAGGTTGTTTCGGTTGCACTTCATGCCTTCTACGATAATTCTCCTTCTGTTCTTCTAATTTCTTTTTCAAGAGAGCCCCTTGCATTATGGACTGTGTGTGCACAACGAGTTCGCGGGGTGATGGTATACGAGCTGGAATTGGGAGTCATAATTATATTTTTATTTTGTTTCTTTGACTTTTTTCGACGTTTTAACTTTAGACATTTTGACGAGTGAGAACTCACAACAACCTGACTCGTTTGCAGTGACAAACTCGTGCCCCTGCGCCACAACGATGTCTCAATTGAGAAATACAATTACTTAATTTGTTTATGTTTGCATACATATATTATGGTTAGAAACTCAACCCTGCACTTCGTCTTGTCACCAGCACGAGAAAATGTAAAATAACTACATTTCCCCATACGGGAATCGAACTCACAATCGCCTCGTACAGTCAGATACAACGGCCTCAAATTTAATGATATGATAGTTTATCATGGAAAATACATGTTAAATGGACGTTATTCAAGAACGCAAGTACTAAAATCTAAATAAGAATATTACAATAAACTAAAAAACTATAGCATATATATGGAAAAAATTTTAGAAAGTGGTCTTAAATAGCAAATTTAAAATGTTATAATAATAGACTAAATGAACACATCTACACTTGTGTACTAATATTATAAAGCTGAAAAATTTATTAGATTGAGCATGCCAATCTCAGGAATTACTGGCTCGTGTATAAATATTTTCTTATCAAGGAAAGCTATAAAGCTTGTGTAGGCAAAACTACAGGTAAAAGCTTTGATGTACAAAATACAATTAATACCTATCATATATATAGAGGACAAATCAATTACAAAAAAAACTTCTTACAATAAAAAAATAGGTTCCCGAAAGTGCTTATATTCCTATAATAGTCTACCTGGGTGGTGCACAGTGAGGGCGTTGGGACTCGGCGCCATGATGGGGGACACGCAATATGCTGCGTCCGGTTAAATTAAGCAGTACGGTGGTTTTAGTATTAATTACTAGCATTTAGTGTTATTTAGTGTCAAATAAATACTATAAAATAATATAAAACACTATAAAATACTTTAAAAATAATGATATAGCTAAAAATCGTATGTGAAATACTAAATGTTAGGGATGCTTGTAATCTTTTTTAATGTATTATTTTTTTAATAAGAAATATAATTAAGAAAGAATTGAGTACATTCAAAAGTATTTTCTTTTTAATGAAGTACTATGATACTGACTGGAAATATTATGAGGACTAGTGAAATCCCAACTCAATATTTATAAAAAACAAAATATTTTTTATTACTGACAAATTTCAACTCAATTCTTTCTCTATTATAAATGATTTATGATAAATATATGATAAATGATGGATATTTTCAATAATAACAATACTCTAAGGTAAACTTATGAATTTACTTATTAATAAAAAGCAATTTTTTATCACACAATAATACTAATAGCCATAAGTCAAAATAAATAAACAACTAAAACACCCACCTGGGTGTGGTAACGGTGACAGTCTCAGCGGTTGATGATGCGGCGGTACCACCAGATGCGCTGTAGGCACGCCGGTTGGTAACGGAGAACCACCCATTTGCTGCAAAAAGATATAGTATTTGATGCAATATACTAAAATAATTCATTATTTTCTATTTTAAAATAATTTTTGTTAAGAAATTTATGAATATCTGAGTTTTTTATCAAAAGTTTTTATAAATATCTAAATCGTTCCTAATTAAAGATTATTACATTATAATGGGTATTTGCTAAAAAGTAATTATGTAACTAAATATTTATGAATTTACTTGAAATACATTATACTCATATAAAAAGCAGAATTTTGCTTTAAGGGTTAGAATACAAAGAAAGTATGTAAAATCCAAGTATCAATAAGTTTTTATCATTTCTGTCATGGAGCGAGGTTTTCAGAAAAAGCAATATAAGAACAGTACAGTTAGCTGCTAGAAACATAAGTGGGGAAACTTTGTTTATACTTTGTCTCAAACCCAAATGAATAGACTATATATAGTTCATTAGAATTATATGAATATCTTATAATTACCAGGTATTTTAATTAATTTTTATATATTTTGAACACCATTTATTTACAAAGAGAGAAGTATAACACAAAAATTATAATAACAAACACAACCGACCTGCCGTTGCTGATGAGTACGTAGAATAGTTAAAAGAAGTTCTCGGTGGCGGCTTTGAAGGCCGGGGTTTCCGAGCTGCTGCATCAGGTTTTGAACTGTGATCTCACCCGCTTTTAGACCTAGAATGCATCGACGAAAAAAAGAGATTAAAAACAATGTTCCTAAACCTTATTTAAATAAATAAATACAGCTTCACACTGTATCCCACATGTAGTATACCAGAGGGAGCCTAGTATTAAAACACTCCGCCCCCTACTTACTGCCGAATTCTGAAAACATTGCGTGGTGAGTGATAGTAATCAACGCCGGGGTTTACCTCGACACCAGAGCGGAGAAATTAAAATATTCAATATTTCATTTCCTCGACGGCCTCAAACACAATTATTATACTTTAAAAAATCATACCGTGTATTATAGCCTGAGCCTCGGGCCGCTGCAACAGGTCTCTATCAGAGGGCTGCGTCATGGAGGCCATGCCGCCCATACCGCACTCGCCTGCAGCTTGTTGACGCTGGAACAATTATATCATAAAATTAACGGTATTACAATTTTTATAATCTGACGCATTTAGTAGGACCACCGGAGGGAACCTCGTGTTAAGATATACCGCCCCTCACGACTTCCTGAGTGAGAATATAACCCACAACAGTCGTATTTACCGTAGGCTACTCTGCCGATATACCACGATGGCCCACTTAAAATAGAAATAGAAAAAAATAGTACTGCCATATTACCTGTTGCACTTGCAGGAGCTTGTATAGGAGTTCCTGCGGAATGTGCGGGGCTTTTTGCTGCTGCTGCTGTTGCTGCTGCTGTTGTTGCTGCTGTTGTTGCTGTTGATGCTGTTGTTCCATGCTCTTGCTCAGCATCTAATATTAGATTCATCAGAAAATATTACTAAAAATATATATAATTTCGCGCTATTTCCTTAAATTACTATATGAATATGTACTCCGGAAATATTTATAATTTATGTTTATTAAATTTAGTAAAATCGTTGGTCTCGTTCGATAAACATTATTATTATTAAGGAATATACAAAACTATATTTTCTGATTTGTCATGATTGTTCTGATTTGTTTGATTTTCAAGATGTTTGTATTAAAAATTGGAATAAAATACCTTACAGCCTAACAAGCGAAACTGAAAAAAACAATAACCTGTAATAAGCTCATAGGTTGTGGTTGTGGTTGCGGAGGGGGTGGCGGACGAGGTGGTTCAGCTGTCACTGCGTGCCCGCCTGATACTTGCGCCAACTGGAAAAACCATATATAATTAATAATGTACTCATATAAAGTAATTTGATTTATAAACCTTATTATAATCTATAGAATTTATATCATAGGTTATCTAGTGTACAATAAAACACACTCACGAGTCGTTTGAAGGCGGATAGGTCGTGATCGTGCGCGGGCGGTGGCTGCGGCCTCAGCCGGGCTTCGAGCTCTTCCAGACTGTGTATTTTACCACCCATGGAGTTCATTTCAGCTGCAAGTAGAAAATATATACAAAAAACCCGACACGCAAAGCTCCAAAATGCTCTTTATAAGTCAACCGGAAGTAGCCCATTAATTTTGATTCCCTTTATAGTATCGAAATATGCGTTTCTTACGATATAAACGGCCATATTTTCTAAGTAAAGGTAGAAATATGGTTTTTTTAGGAAATCAAGGGACCTGAGTATATGATTTGAATTTCAACTCGATATCTCTAAGCGTTCCTAAGATAAAGGCTTCTTGACAGACAGACGTACGGACAACAAAGTGAACTTATAATGGTTCCTTTTTTCTTTACGAGATACGGAACCCTAAAAAACATCAACCAAAACCTAGCTAACGTGACACGAGAGAGTAATTTTTACGGCACGGCGTCGTGGTTGTGGGTTCGGTTCTTAATAGAGGAATGATTGTTTATATTATAGTATTCTTTTCCGCCGCATACATAAAGTGTTTTAGTAAAGTAAATCACACTTAGCGCCGCTCTTAACTGTACTCTAGTATTGCGTATTCGGTTTCGCAAAGTATCTATGTAGGTATCCAAAATATCTCTCTATCCCTGCATACTTCAATTCAATAAGTTTATGTCGGTCTATACCAGAGCGCTGCTCAGCGTCTGCGCCGGCGCGCCGCAGCAGGTCGAGCAGCGAGGGCGCGGCGTTGGGCGCCGCAGCCGCGTGCGTGTGCGGGTGCGCGTGCGGGTGCGAATGCGCGTGCGCGGGCGGGAACGCCGCCTCCGGGGGCGCCGGCGACCGCGTCGAACTGTCTAAATCTGTAGTACATAGAATCATTGAGTATCTGGATACATTATACTGTTGCTTCACAGTGGTGCATTTATAGTTTGGCTTCCAGAAGCTCCAAGAAACGAATTAAGCTCCAAAAATGTATACGCTTGCAAGTATATAATAGCAGACGATTGTAGTGTCGCTTACTTATTTTTATTAAAATTATAAAAACAACAAAAGAACAGAATAGTAGAAGCACTTTGATAACAGCCTCCTGCAAGATCTTGCAAACTCTCGCAAGCCGAGCTAAACACCTCGTTTATAAACTTTTGTGGACACTTAAATATTATTATTTATAGATAAAAATTAAAAATTGATCAATGGTCACGTCGATACGTATACATATTTCATTTTATCTTTGAGTTTTTAAATAAAACCATTCAATCAAAAACACCATATAAAATAAATATTTTACACAACAATAAATACTGACCATCAATCATATTATGCATGAGCCTCTCGTAGTGTCTGTCAGTCGCACTGTTGTCGGTGGCGGGCGGACTGTCGCGCCGGAACCAGCGGCTGAACCTACTGCCCTCCGTCTCGCTGCCTCCGTTCTGTTAACAATTACATTTATTTACAATTAAAAACTTTTTAACTTCGAATTTATAACACAAAAGATAAATCACAAATATTTATTTAACATATATTATTTTGTTTGGTAGGTTCCGGGTGGATTATAGGTCAACAAATTAACTTATATTTTTTTACAATTTATAATATCACAAAATTCCGAAAAAAAAAGTATTATAGTAGTCGATTGGATCATGCACTTAAATCTTCAATTAGGCATATTTGCGATTCATATTAAATATTAAAAAGCTGAATAATTTGTTTGGTTTAACACACCAATCTCAAGAACTACCAGCTCAAATTAAAAAGTTCTTTGTTATATAGTCACAATTATGATCACCATCATCATCATCATTTGTGATCAATTGTGGTCATCATCACCTCACTGTTTCATTATCAGCTTCTATGTGACCCCACTGTACCTTAGCTAGTACCTAGGGCACTTAGAATATGTGATACTTGTAAAAAGTAATAATTTAAAATTTTAAGTAATACAATAAACAAGTGTAAATAAAATGTTGTGTATGTAAAAGCACATAGTAGTTCTTGATCGTTATTTTCTCGAGTTTGTAATAATTGATTTATAAATAAGACTTCCCTAATTGCAATTTTTTTAAAGAAAAGGAGAACAAAGGTATCTTACACCTTAGATATACTCACAGTAAGAACGTCAGGAATAGAATCAAATTTAAGAAATTCGTCAAGATTGAAGTCTGGCTGTTCTGGTGGTTGTGGCTGCTCTTCAGTCTTTAACTCGACACCCGAGTCTTTGTCCTATAATATAGTCATTTGTTTAAAATTGAACGATATTGCCGATGTAATGTTATTATGTCACATACATTTTTGCCCACCCAACAAGGCAGTCAGAGGGAACTTAGTATTAGGAGACTATCTCCACGCACCGCCGTATTTTACTACTGACTGCAAACGCGACGGTTGTGGGTCCCAGTCCCAGGTTTGATTTGTTTTTATGTTATTGCTGTGGTAAGAAGACAAAGTGCAACATTGACAAGTGGCAAATCGAAGTGTCTCAACACTAACTTCTAACTTCTGCCCACTCTGTTACATGCGGGATACTGTGTGAAAAGTAAATAAATAGTGGTACAATACATTGCTATTATTATGCGAGTCAGCGTGAGGGTGCGCGGGCGGCGGCGAGGGCTCGGCGCGCCAGCGCTCCGGTGACCTCGGACCGCCGTTGTTATTCCACTTCTGTATGAAAAAAAAAATTGTTATGAAATTACACTTGTCACATTCGTTCAATTAAAAAAAAAAGATCGTCGCTCTGTCAAACTAGACCAGTAAAATTAATAATAATATTAGTTTTTGTAACTTCATGCCTTATCGCAGGGTAAGCAAAGCTTTCCGTCGAATCGAGGCATTGAGTGTTGTATAACGTAACTCAACGCCGAGCTTTTTCGTGATTTGTTACCAGAGCGACGAAATGAAAATATTAAATATTTCATTACAACGAACGACATTTCAGCCCACAACCGTCGCATTTTTTGGGACGCCTGTGCCCCGGCGCCACTACAGCATTTTCCTTATATTATTAGGTATATATATCACCTCTTCCTTATTACTAGCGGGTCCATTCTTCTTCATGGGTTCGTCGAACCCCCGCAACTCGATCGTCTCCAATTGAGATGTAGGCCCTCCACTAAACCTATACAGACAATAGTCATTAGTAGTTATTGACATATATGCGCCATTATTCTAAAGGACGAACAATAATTGAAAAGGCGAATCTTAATAAATTGAAAAAGAAATACGGATATGTAAAGTGATACCACAACTTCCAGCATAGTAATCAGAGTACACAAAGTACTTGTCCAATAGATAATATTTTTTAATAAAAAAAAAACTAAAATTATTAAGCCAGGGTAGTCTTATCTCGCTTATTTACTAAATATAAATATTATTATACATTTTTTAAAGACCATGGTCATGGGTTGACTGAGGTGGCATTTGTTTATCAGTCAACATTATTATTATACCAAGCTATCCCAAATTATCGTAAATATTATTTTTAAAAAACTTTTATCAAAACTGCATTAAATAACAAAAGAAATAACTAAAACAAATAAATCAATTTGTTTTTTATCTATGTCTTAATTTATAATTACCATTCTGGTTCATCTTCCTTCTCAAATCGTCGTTGAGAGAAGCGACCACCAGATCTACGATTATCCTCCCTGTGAATAAAATATATAATACAATATACAAAACAATAATAAATAATACAATCACAGTTGGACATCACTTTTAAGGTGCATTCAAGTTTTTTCCATTATTATTTTTCAGCTTCACGCTCTATCCCACACAGCAGGATAGGCAGAGTAAATCTGGATACTTAGTGGCACGACACTTTGTTCTATTTAACTCTTCCGTTTCCCACTCTCCGCCGATTTTTTTTTATTTTAACTCAGTATTCCAAAATATAAATGGATGGAAAATAAAGAATAAAGAAGTATATTTAATTATTGTTACTGTGAAATAAAGAAATTAAATAAAGTACAAACCTATCACGTTGTTTATCGTTGTTGAATCGATCGTCCCGTTCCCTCTTGATGTCAGAGGAGTAGGAGTCGCGGGTAAAAGATCGACGATCGAATCTGCATGAACCAATATTTTACTAATTATAACATATATAATTTATTTAAAGTACTATTCACAATATAGTGTGATAAAAACAAAATAAAAGATATGTATAAAATTCAACAAGATTTAATGTTTTTTTTTTCAAGAATTATTATATACTTCCACCTATTATACTTCCACTGGATCCCATAATCAGAACCTAACCAAACTTTCACCAAACTGTCCTTGAAATGTATCTTTTCCAATAAATAAAGAATCATAGAAATAGGTTCGCGCGATATTGAGTTAATCGATCGATCAAATTTAAGATTTATGTGATCGAAGCAACAGCTTTCAAATAATAAAGAATCATCAAAATTGGTGGGGGTACAGTCAAAAGTTTCGAGGTAACAAACATAAAAACAACAGTTGAATTAATAATCTTCTCACGGAAGTCGGTTGAAAATTTGGATTCAAATGTATATCTTTATTCGTTTAAAATATGTCGTATCCACTCACCGATCCCCATTAGCACGTCGCTCATCACGGTCACGTTCACGATCACGATCGCGGTCGCGAGGTGGGCGGTAGGGCTCCGTGCGGGGCTCGCGGGTGTCGCGCGATTCGCGAGCGTCACGCGTATCACGCGTATCACGAGTGTCACGCGTGTCACGCGAGTCACGCGAGTCGCGGGAGTCTCGAGAGTCGCGCAAGTCGCGCGGGTTGTGCGAGTCGCGCTGGTTATGCGAGTCGCGCGGGTTGTGCGAGTCGCGCGACTCCGCCTCCTCCCAGCCCGGAGCGGGCACGTCTCGCACCATGATACGACCAGACCCGATGCGCCGGCCCGCTGGTAATTAAATTCACATAGATCAATTAAAACAATAAAAATAAATTTTACAATATGTGTCTAACAATGTAATATCAAAGAAAATCTCAAAAATTATTCCTCTCTTTTTTTTCAGTTTTATGCTGTATCCCGCTTGTAGCAGTGTGTGCAGAGGGAGCCTAGTGTTAAGACACTCCGCTCTCCATCTTCCACTTAATTGTAGAGAGAGGCATTGCGTGTTGAATGGTGAAAAGCTCAACACCACGTTTTGTCTCGACATCAGAGCGAATATATATTTCATTTGCTCGCGGGGGAATCGAACCCACAACCTGTCGCGCTTACAATCACAGGTCTCAGTCACTGGCCACTTTTATTTCTTTAAATATAATTCTTATAAAATGTTTTATTTGTTCAATAATATCTTGAATATCATATTAATAAGTTTTGTAGGCAACAATATACAAAGCTGTATTAATATCTTCACATAAGCTTCACCTTTGTGTGCCATGTTAAACATAATCTAGGCCACACACACACAAAAAATATAAATTAAGATTATATTTTTTGTAATAAATTAAAGATGTGGCCATGTTGTTTAGTAATAAGAATTATACATTTAACGTAAATTTTTCTTTCTCTAATTTTCAGAATGAATAATAAGGTAATATAGATTACTGTCCATATTTGTGTTTTGTGAGGCCATCGTGGCGCAGGCATGTAATGGTAAACGCGACCACGCGGCTGTGGGTTCCATTTCCAACTCGGGGGAATGAATTTATTAAATATTTTCATTTCCTCGCTCTAATAAAAAGGCAAAGCGCAACATCACTCAAAACGCAATACCTTGAGTGATGGAAAGGAGAGAATCCGTGTCTCAACCCTAAAGCTCCTTTTACCTTCCGTCCTACAAACAGGATACAGCGCAAAACTAAAAAAAAACACATTACTATCTTATTTTACATATACAAACACAAAAAGCCCCACAAACCCTGCTCAGTCTTCGTCATAGGCTGGTGCACGGTGGACAGCGGCGAGTCGGGTCGCGTGCGCGCCAGCTGCGGGTGGGGCGGCGGCGCGGCAGCGACGGGCGCCCCGCAGCCCGACGTGAAGGAGCGCCGCTGCGGCGACAGCACTATGCCCGTGCTGGGCTCGCTCTCCTTGCGCACGCGCTCGCGAGGGTCCGCTGAGCGACCGGTGCGAGCGTATACGCCCTGCTGACATTGTAATGTAAGGTATAGTACGGTCGGCGATACGTGTAGATGACTACGCAGATTTGATTTAATTTTTTTTCCGTCTAAAAGTTGACTGTAGATAGCAGCGTAGGTTTCATCATTTTTTTTAAATTTTTTTTACCCAAGTAATCAATGCACAAAACTGCAGAAAACCAAGATGAAGCTAAACAACAATAGTTATTACTATCAAGTAAATAAGAATACGTTAAGATTAAGTTAAGATTATGTTAAAATTAAGTTAAAATTGAGTTAAGATTAAGTTTAGTTTCCATAATTCAAATAAGTTGAACATTTAATGTATAAATTACACATTTAATAAAAAGTTTAATAAACGTATAAATTAAACATTAGTACACATTTAAAGTATAAATATAATAAGTATATTTTTTTTTTAATATGCATAACATTTAAAATGGCCACATTAAATATTAAAAACACCACGCAGAATCAAATCAATTTTCATCAATTAACATTTATACTTCGTAATAAAAACCGCCCACATTCTAATTGCACGTAATAAAAAAAATATATAATGGACTTTATTCATTTTTATGGTTTTTTCGAATCGCTATTAAAGTTATGCCTAAATACATGTGATTTCTTTTAAACCATCTATACGAAATAAAAGAACATCTAGGCATCACGATGTTTCTGAGTTCTATTCCCATTTGACAAAATGTTCACAATTTGTCTTATTAGCCGCAACATTGAATGTAAACACAAAATACGTTTAAAAAAATCAAATCAGCTTCAACCTGTATCCCGCACACAGCAGGATAGGCGGAGGGAACCTTGTGTTAAGACACTCCGTTACCCACTTTCCGTGTTGAGTGGCGGATCTCAACGTAGCGCATTGCCTCGACACCAGAGCGGAGAAATGGAAATATAAATTTAAATAAATATTTCACCTCCTCGAATGGGGATCGAACCCACAACCAGTCGGTTTTACAGTCACACTTTGTGCCCCTGCGCCAGGACTGACCTCACAAAAAAAATGCGTTATCTCTAAAATAACATATTCCGCATCAAATAAAAGACGACAAAAACAATTGTTGTTAAATTACAATGCAATTTGTTGTACGTACAGTAAATAAATGTAATATTTTTTTAGTATCGAAGATTAAATATTGAAAAAATATATATTACTTTGTGATTTTCGGTTGGCGCATCTCCTTTCGCTCCTTTCTCTTCTTCGTAGGGTGAATCGGAACGTTTCTTTAATACACTGAAATGAATAAAAAGGAAAAGAATAAAATTTTCTTATTGCTAAATCCTAGCAATTTGTGGGAAAAAAATAGGAAATCTCCACATATATGTTACAGACGGGCGTGGGAGCTGGAAGAATATCTGAAATGAAGAAGAATATCTAAGTAAAAAAGTAATGTTTTACTGTCCTATCCAAAGATTTTTTTCAGTTTCACGCTGTATCCTGCATGAACCAGGGTAGGTAGAGGGAGTGCTGAATTGCGGAACTCAATAATATGTCACAAGAGCGAAGAAATGAAAATATTTAATATTTAATTTCCTCGAGTGGGAATCGAACGCCACGTCGTGTTTTTGCTTGAAACTTATTTAGAAAATTTTAAAGTTATACGTAGTTACATATAAATTCTCAAATAAGCGTAGCAATTAAGACAGAATCTCTTGTTACAATATCAGCAAATATACCCGTTATAAATGTTACCGAGAATCGAGGTATCGATCCAATATTGCTGCATGCAATACCTATGTGAAAATGAAAACAAAACTGAATTGTGCAAAATAATGTTATAAACAAACACCACTTCCATCACAATTTTAAACAGAGAAAATATTAAAGGAAAAAAAAACGTTAAAAAAACATTTCATGGTTCTGAACACAGCTATTTCCATTTCGTAAAGAAAAAAAAATGTAAAAAAAAAAGTGAAAAAGTAAAATGACTCCAAAATTTATTTACTAGAACACTAATCATTATCAATAAATAAAGAATGTAATAATAAACGTAACGTATACAAAACACAACAAAACAACAACATACAAAAGGATGTATATCAGTAACAAATTGACTTACAATGGGATCATTTTACTTTGACATCTACAGCACTTCCGCTTCCTTTTATGCCAATAAACCTATAGTGTTTTCTCTCTCTCCATCTCTCTATAAATATATAAGAACTCACAGTGCCAAAGTCTCGTTGCCCGCAAACGCGTTCTCAAGACCGCGTTTCACGAGCGGCGAGTTGCGCAGGCGCATCAGTTCGTCGCGCGTGTAGGTGAGCGGGCGTCGCACGGGCCCCACCGCCAGCACGGCTGGGTCTCCGCCCCCGCCCGCGCCCGCGCCCGCGCCTCCGCTCTCGTCGTGACCTGTGGAAAGTAATGACGGGTCGTAGGTTCGATAATAAATAAAAAAAATACCATTCAATTTACAAATTTGAAATATAAGGAAACGATTGTCTTTTAAGTTCAGGGGAAAGTTAAAAAAAAGAATAATAATTCTTTACATAATCATTCAATAGGGTTATGTTGTTTTATAACAAATTTAATTAATTCATTAATTAAATTTGTTGTTTGTTTTAATTGTTTAATATTTATATATTTAACAATTCGACGGAAAAAGTAATAAATATTATTTCGATCCAAAAGGCTCTTATTATATAAGATAATAAAGTAAATAAATAAAAAAAAAAACACTAATACAAACATATTGCATTTGCACATGCATTCAGAAAATATAGGATTGCGCGATTGTTAGGAATTCGATTCCTCCTTGCTGGAATGCATAATCAAGAATATTTATTTTTTTCCATTAAAGGCTTCTAAAGAGAAAATCATTTAGATGAAAGAAAAAAGCAGAGTTAGAGGATGAACTTTTATTATTTGTCGCATTAAACGCATTATCTTTAAAAAAATAGGGAACGGAAGTATCTTAATGGGAATAGAGCGTCTTAAAACTAGGTTCTCAGGGTGTCTCTGCTTACCCTGCTATGTACGGGGTATAGCATGTACCATAATGAATAAAATTACTGTAGAATCACACCTATTAATAGAAATAAGATGATAATTTGAAATAAAAAAAATACGTTATACATTTTTACATTTTACATACGTTTTACATTTTTATCAATAAATAAAATACTGGAAATAAGAAACAAATCTTACAATCATTATGTATAATTGAATAACGACAATTATTTGAAATTTCAAGTTACCTACTTCAATTAGCAAAATATAGTTTAAGTACATTCCTTATCTGTAGCCATCAACTTACGCCACGAAACACGCTTCACCCTCCTGGACGGTGGTCCAGCGTGCACCCTCGGCGGCAGATGCGTGGGAACCTTTCGTAGCGCACTCGGGTACTTCAGCACAAAAACATGGACGCCACACTTTAACGGAGAGGATAATTTCTCCGCCGGCGACACTATCTCCATGGCGGCCATTTGTCTCGCGCGGCGTTTAGATGCGCGGCTACCCCCCTTACGTCCCCTCCTCCTGCGACCCTTCTTCGCCACTTCACTATTCACATCCTTGCTCACCATTTCGACGGCGGTGACGCGGAACAACAAAATGGCGCTCAAATAAAAAACTAACCTAACAAACACTAACACTACACAATATCAAATAATAATATACATATATTTAAAACCGTAATAAAAATATTAATTATTTAATTTAATTATCTTAAATATAACAATAACAATAAAAAAAAACTAAGACTAAAACTTAAAAGCGAAGCTTTGTCAGAGAGACGCAGAAACGCGCGATTACGTAAAAGCAAGGCGACCAAAACCCAACGGTCCTAAATTCAAATACGTAAAATTGATTCGCATAGAGATGTAAAGAGAGAATAGAAAACTATAAGTTCTCAAAAGCACTATCGCGAGGTCACGCAGCGTACGGGTACGTCTCAAAGACTGAGTAAACGACGCGACCGTTGTGGAATTGCATTGAAGTACCCTCAAATAATTAACAAATTGCAATTTTTAGTAAAAATTTATAATTCACCTACATATTGTCTATTTCTTCGTGTGTTTCTTGTTGCCAGTCTTTAAATAAAGTATTGAAGATCAAATATATGTGTATATGTTTTTAATTATAGTTGTATATGTTTATAATATAGTAATATTATATTAATAAATATTAAGATCCCCAATTAAATATTTACAAATATTTTTTCATATTTTATTTTAAGGATATAAATGACATAAAGAGGTTGGCGGGAAGCGGATGGGTCCGAAGAGCTGAGGATCGAGTGTGGTGACGAGAATTGGGGAAGGCCTATGACAAAAGATGGCTGTTGATGATGAAGATGATGATATGAATGAGTTTAAAAGACTGTATTTTGCTCCATCATTACGTTATGAAAGAACCACGTTGACGAAATATCACATTCCTCAGTAGTTAGCGTTTAACAATAATTCTCATTTAATGTTTTTTGTCGTACTTATTTATTTATATTTTTTTATGCAGAAGGAGCCTTAGAATCTACGAAAGACACTAGGTCCTCATCCAGACACTTTCGTTCTCCACTTTCCGTCTAATTCTAGCGTCATCGCGTGTTGAGTAGCAGAATCCGATGACTTTGCCTCGTCACCAGAGCCGAGAAATAAAAATAATAAATACATATTTAATTTCCTCGAGTCGAAATCGTACTCACAACCACTCGTATTTACAGTCACACTTTGTGCCCCTGCGCTACGACTGGCCTCTATAAAAAAAATATTTATAAAAATAATATAGGTAATAGAAACAAGACAAATAAAAACGAATTTATAATTATACTATAAATCTAGTTTTATTTTTTATATAGCTTTCTCATATATACTCTTACGTTGTTAATAGGTGTTACAAACTTTGTTCCCAAATAAGGGGTGAAACGTTAAACTCAGATTAATGAGCCATGTTATTCATCATCAAGTTTTAAGGATTCACACGATAATTTCTTCGAATAGCTCAAAATTGAAGCCGTAATTAAAAAGAAACAATCAGGTTCACGCTTTATTCCGCACACAGTAGATAGGCAGTGGGTAGGCAGAGGGAACCTAGTGTTCAAACACTGTGTTCCTCAATTTCGAGGCTTTGTTGGCGATGTTGACTTTAGAGTGCTATGGTTACTAAGTGGGAAGGTTTCTAACACATTTTTGGAAAATCTATACATACATAGGAAAGATATATGAGAAAATCTTTTATTAGGAGCATTTATGAATATAATAGACCATACAATAATTATTTATGTTTGTCTGTGCACGCTAATCTCAGAAACGACTTAACCCATTGTAATGCAGTTTTACTTTTACTATTGTTTTACATTTTACAATAGTAAAAGTAAAATTGCAAATGGCAAACTTCACTTAACATTTATTGTTTGGTAAATATCAATCAATTTACAAATTAAAAAAGTAACATCAATATAAATCAATCAATATAAAATTGGTTGACATTTTAGTTTTCAATGTGTAGTACATACGGGCGAAGCCGCGGGCAGATCTCTAGTTGTGAAATAATTATATTAATGGAATACGCGATTATAGGAATGGATAATGCGTCGGTTGTGGGTTCGATTCACATTAAGAATGATTCTACTTAATTTATTTTTATTCCCCCATTCCGATAGACGAAGAGCAGCGTCAAATTCTGCTAGTCAACACCTTATGCAGCAATTGATTAAAGGAAACGAATACTCTATAAGCATATACAGAAATAAAAACAAATGTCAAAGTTTTTTTTCTTTTTTTATCTTCTTTTTTTTTAGATTTACGCTGTATACGGATACATTGCAGGGTTCCCCATAACTTAGTGTAAAGACACTCCGTTCCCCATTTTACGCCAAATTTGCGTGTTGATTGGCGGAACTCAACGCCGCGCTTTGATACCAGAGCGAAGAAATAATAATTCATTTCCCCATACGCTTGTGACACCGCGCCACGGCGGCCTCTATAGATATAAAAAAACTACCGTTACTCAGCGACTGACAACGCATAGGCAAACAACTGGATTTATAAAGTTAAAATTTTATTTCAATTAATTTGGCATATAGATAGATAGGATTAGGAGTGTAGAGAAGCACTTACCGAGGATTTCTCGAACTTCCTAAGGGAACGGGAAAAAACGAGATTTTCCATTTTCCTCATAATACAATATAATGCTTAGAAAATAAGAAGTACATTGTTATTTAAGATTTATTGATCCTTTCTAAAGTGCGTAGCGGTGGTGACATTTAAAGTGTATCTATATAATGAGGTATGTTTGCCTTGACCTTCAATCCCTGCACCCTTCATGCAAACTGAAGGGTCGCTTTTGAATTAAGCCTATACGTATTGTGTCCTGTGCGGGGTGAAACAGTTCATATCTACTTAGACTTTAGAGTGCTAATATTACTTTTAATACATTCACTTAAAACCATTAACACATATAATTTTAATAGACACTTTTTTCGATTAATAAGATATTTTAAACAGGCCCCATGTTTTTTTTTATTATTACAAAACTTGATGAGTAAGTGTTGATTTACTAAAGTATCAAACCCAGTACTACCCTTGTGATGTTAGGCCTTCATTATAATATTTTCAAATATAAACACTGCGGTCACAGTAAGATGCAATAGTTATTAGTTTAAGTTTCACTAAAACATTCATGTATATTATAAGATACTTAAAAAAAAGTGTGTATTTTTTGCCATACAAATTATATGATTGTCAATTGCTGAATACCTAAAATAGAAAGAAAAGGGAAAAGAGATCTTCCCCAATTTAGTATACAATATATCTCAGTACTGAATTGACTTAAACAGTGGGAGATGTGGTGACATCAAAACTATTATTATTACAAAACTTAATTTTATATTTTATATTTAATATTGTGTCAACCATAATTTTATGGCAAAAATCATATTTTGTTTTAGATAGTACAATATTTTTTTAGTATCATCATATCATAAATTGCTATGTCGACAGTCAATTTCACTTGTTTAATATGAAAATATAGAATTAAATGAATATTACATAAATGAGACAGTTTTTTTTTTACCTTCAAACATCTCCAGTGCAGGGTAAGCACACGAGAGAAGAGAAGATGTTCACATTCTCGACTAATTATATGTATATATAATTTCAATAACTTTCTAAATACAGAACTGTTTCCTTTATCTGTTTACTATTGGAAACATATATTAACAAGAATATATGAAATTTGGTTACAATTATTTTTTAATAAAATTTATAATAAAAAATTGAATGAATTATTTTTTGAAGTAAATAAGTAAAATTAAATATAAGTTGAAACCTATTAAAAAAAATATACAAGTTTTATAGACAGATTTAATACAATTGAATATCCACATTTAGAAATTTGGCCTCAGCCTTAGGTGATTAAAGGTACTATAATAGTAACTTGATTATGTCTATTCATGCTCCAATAAGCACAGTACAAATTTACATTAAAATATACTGCTCTTAAGTTTAACCTTTGTAATAAAGCAAATCATTTACTATGATCAATTGAGATTTAATATGTATTTTATTTATATTGAGATAAAAATGAAATATTACCTAACAAGATTAAAATCTAAATGTAAAAATGTTTCTATTTTTTTAATCTGGAGATTTTAGAATTTCTTAGTCTTTAATGGATTCACTGTGAGTGTGAGTGAGTGCCAGATCTATTGTATAGCTAGAAATATCCCTTGAAATAGTGCCTGGTTTGTGGCTATAGTTTAGGCTTTAGGTGCTCCTTTAAGATATGTGTTACCTCAAACATTAATAAATATAAAAATGATTCTTCTATTTTTGTTTTTATCTGAAAGTTAACAATTTACACAAAATATACAGCAACCAACTATATCTAATAAGTATTGTATAAGCAGCATATAAATTATAATTTATTTATTTAAGAGATGATAAAAATGTGAATAACCTAAAAAAATATAAAAATATACAGATATCTAAATAACAGTATTAGCAAGTAATAATAAAATATTTTTATTAATTTGGATAGTAGACCTTTGTAGAGACATTGTCAATTAAGAATGTCATTTTTATTTAGTTTTTACTATAAATTTAATCTTAAAATGGTATATTTTGCATGCTGTAAACAGAAGATTCTGTAACATGTATCATAAATAATGTTGCATAAGAAGCTAATGATTTTATTTTGTTAAGTATACAAATAAATGTAGTGGCTTATAACATGCTATAAAAATATTATGTAAGTTTATAGGTTTATATATGAAGCTAAGTATTGATTCCCAACATCAATGTTGTTTGTTTTGAAAATATCAAAACAATCAATTACATGTGAATAGATAACTATAATACTGATGTTATATTGTGTCAGACCATTCGGGCATAGAACTTCAGATTGGACTCAAATTGGGACGTCTAAATTTGAAAGTAGGTTCAATTAGAAATTCAAATGTGCTCTTGGCATTTACGTCAGGATAAAGTAGGTAGATTTAAAAGGATGAACTAGACGTTTAGGATATTGTGAGAATATAATTACCTGTTTGGTTACAGCCATTCGTCTGGCTCCCGTCCGTTGGATTTTCTTTCAATGAAGACAATAGGTTCACAGCTGACATAGCTTGCAATCGCACACAATTTCTCAGTCTTCGTTCAATATATTAACTCTATTAAAATTCTAAAATAATCTATACAATATTTACAAAAGTCTTGAGGAAATTATTCTATGAACTAGGTATTGTTTATATCACAGACTTTTCGTTTTTCACTAAACAATACGGATAAAAACGTCCACGCACGAAAATACTAACAATATTTACAAGACTATCAGTATAATAAACTTATTTACACATTAAAAACTAGCATTAATAATCTACGTTTAACAAATACTCTCTAGCGGTCACAAGGTGTACATAACTAAAAGAATTTATCAGTTTTCGATGCAAAAATATATAAAACGTCCGCCATATGCCTTTTGAGACCTGTATTATTAGACCAAATTACAAACACAGCGTACATGTGTATAGGATTCAGCTACATCATGATAGTCTTTATTTGTCTGGCTTATATCCAGTTGCCATTATTTATTTTTTTTATACAAAACGGCATTCCATAATATAAGCTGATTATAAAATTTATGTCATTTAAAAAATATTCAATCGTAGGACATTGTTCACAATAATAATTAGAAATATTTGTAATTAATTTTGATTGTAATTAATAATATATATCATTTTATATTTTAAGTAATTTTCCGTAAAACGGAAAGTTATATAGAAAAATATAACACGTCTGTTCCATCTATTTTTTAAGTCAAAGCAAAAACCACAGATAAAATGAGTTTTAGAATTTAGAAACAAGTCAAGTTACATACAACTTAAAAGTAAATGGATGGCGTGTTCACAGTGTTGTAGTGATTAATTTTTCTACTCTTAAAATAGTGTAATTATCCAAAAATGGCTTTAAAATGGACTAATAATCAAGTTGAAACTGGAATATTGCGTAAAAGTGAACGTAAAGAGAAGAAAGAAGAATTATTCGTGTTCGGCTATTCCTGCAAACTGTTCAGGGATGATGATAAAGCCCTGCACATTGATCAAGGCAAACACCTCATTCCGTGGATGGGGGAAGAAACGTTGAAAATCGACAGGTTCGATCCGTTTTTTACTATAAGACTGTTAATTGTGGCGCTCAAAAGTTAAAAAGCATAGTAAATAATCAGAAAGTATTAATTTTTGGAAGATACTAAGTATTTCGCAGACAATATTGAACATTCCCGTTGAGACGAGCAGGCAGCAGGGATTGCCGTACATGAAGCGGCTGCCTCGCATTTTCTTATGGTGACTTCCTCCGGTGGTATGTATAACCTAAGAAGGCATTCTTGAGTATGTACGATAAATATATTTGTCTTTGTATGGGCCGACGATACGATAGAGTTATAAATACACCATTTTTGAATAATTTGAATGTTGTTGTATCTGAAAGGATTGGTTATTTACATCTAAGTAAAAATTACATCCTTTTACTATATTTAGAATATTTGAGGGTTAGGAATGTATAGTGATATATGAATGATTGGTATAGCCATATATATAAAATTGTATGTTTTAACTGTAACTATTGCGTACATCTAAAATGAAACAACTAATATATTTTCTTATGTGGACAGGTATGATGCAAGAGGTGCTCTTCATGATCTGTCGACTTTGGAAGCCCCTCCCGGAGGCTTCGACTGGAGAGTGGAGCTCACCAAAACAGAACTGGATGTGGAACAGCTTTGTGATGAGGAGAGGTACAGGGCCCTCCATACTGATGAAGATGAAGAAGAAATGTATAAAGGTATCAATTATTAATTTTGCATTCATAAAATTCCTATGTATTTTTATTTGATAAACATATTTGACTGATTAAATTTTCAGTTACTTCAAACAAAACTTGTAGAACTTTGATTCCATCATATTTTTTGTGAGGCATTAAATTCCACAACATGGCTCAATGTGTTGGTTCCTATATGCAGAATAAAATAAAATAATTTAATATTTCATTCCCTGGAGTTGGAAATGAACCCACAGCTGTTGAATTAACAATGGTATGCTTGTGCCTCTGCACAACTAAAACATTATAATAAACAAAAATCTACAGCATATTTAATGAATTAATTATTTTTTTACATTTATGTCATAGAGGAAGAACTGAAGCGCCTCCATGCAGCTGGTTATGGTCAAGTAGGATTCAATTACGACACACCATCAGAATCAGTGCCTGAAACTCAAGTTACAGAAGTTGAAGAACCCTTTGAACCTACAACAGCATTTAAGGCTTTACTACCTGTAGACACAGTTCTTGTAAGTACATGTAAATTATTAGTTTATTACAATTGTGAATTTATTTTAAAAGATGATGTTTAAAATATTATTTTAAATATTATATTATTAATACATTTTATCTTTTATTTCAGCCTGACACACAAAAACAAAATGCAATAATAGAAAAAACAGCCAAGTTCATTGCATCTCAAGGCACCCAAATGGAGATACTTATAAAGGCGAAGCAGGGTGACAATCCACAGTTCAAATTTCTTAATAAGGACTCACCATTGAATCCTTACTACACGGCATTAACAGCACTTGTGAAAGCGGGAAAGTGGCCAGAAAAGACTGAAGTAGTTGAAGGTGAGATATTTTTTAGCTTCATGCTGTATCCCGATAATGAAGCAGAATAGGTAGAGGGAACTTAGTGTTAAGACTCTGTTCCTCATTTTTTGTAGTATTTTCTAGATTGATATCTAGATGTGATGTGTGTAGAGCTAGATGTGTTGAGTACTGGAACTCTTGTTGAGTATTGTAACTAGAACAGAGTGAAGGTAATGGAAATAATTCATTCCACTTAGCGGAAAACGAACCCACAACTGTTAATCGCTAAGAAAGCATATCATATAAATTTTAATAGTACTTTGGACTATTAAAAATTAATTTAATTTATATTATTTTGTTATAACAGGTTTTGGTAATCAGATAGCATATAGAAATGAGATTTTGTATTAGAAACTAAAGTTAGCTGTACATTATAGAAATAGTATTAGGTAACATTTTATAAATAGGAAAGGTATAAAGTTCAATATTCTGTCTATATGCAACTTTTGTAATGTGATATCATATGACAGGTATATAACTATAATTTTTTTTAGAACATGTTTCTTTTTTATATTCGAACTACTTTGATTTTGTCCTAATTTTTTAGTTTGACTTTAGTGAAAGTTATCTTAATTAGCAACCAAACTTTCTCTATATTCATTTAGATGCAAATCATGTCATTCTTGTAGCAGATGCTTAGTTTAAATAATAGTTTTTTTTTGAGTCGTCGTGGTAAACACCACAGGTTTTGGGTTGATTTGAGACTCAAGAATTTGGTGGGAAGTGGGGAAAAGAAGTGACCTAATAGGCAACAGAGACATAGCAAGTTGAGTGGGGAACTTAATGGTCCACTATATCTTATTGAAAAAAATTTAATTATCAATTTTTATAAAATAAACCATATTTTTTTTTTGCAGAAAAGCAAGAAGTTAACGAAGAATATCTTCATCCAAGCTTAGCGTCAACAGTAATAGAATCGGTATGTTATTAAAATTTTAATACTTTAATAATTAAGAGATAAGAATATGGTTAAACTAAGAAATTAAATATTTATTTATATTTGCTTTTTTCACTCTGGTGTCGTTGAAAAGCGCGGTGTTCAGTTCCACCATTCAACACGTAATGCATCCATAATTCCCCCCCTTTGCCTACCTCTGCTAGGCTCACCGCAAGGTTCACTCTGCTTACTTTACTGTGAAACATATTAATTTATAAACAATGTAATAGTGAAAACACTTTTATCGAGTTTATTGTTTTAATAATTATAAATGCTTTATAATTCAATGATAATATACCTATATTGTATTTAATGTGAACTATGAATAGGTTAATGGCTATGTAAATATACATTTATTATTGTAAATTTAGATATTTTTTCGAATTTGAATTTACAAATAATGGAAAGTTAAAATTAATTTGTAATTTTGAAAGTTTAAAAACTTTTTTTTTGTTTGAAATAGCACTTTTAAAAATGTATTACATTCAAATATTATACAAACAGTATAATTTCTTATTTAATTTAATTTTATACCTTCATACTTTATCCCTAATTACATTCTTAACATTATTTCTAGGCTCCGTCTATACCAAGTATTCATTACAAACCGTCAGCAGACTGTGATTATACACTACTTATATCTAAAATGCGCGGAGAAACAGCTCTAGATGAAACCTATTCACCAGAATTAGCTCCAGGTGAAGTTGCACCACCAGGAACCGAACCCTTACCCCCTCGAGCACATGCTGAGATATCTAGAGCGCCGGTCATGTACAATAGAGGGGATTATCAAGGTTAGTCTTGTGTATTTAAAAGGTTTCAATTATAATTAGTAACTATATTAGTTTATTGGTTATGTAAAATTAAATATAAATAAAAGATGTGACATTTATCAATATAATAGAACTCAAAACAATGATTTTTCAAATTGTGTCACTTTGTCTGTTTGTTCACGCTAATCTCAGAATCGGAATAACCGATTTAACTACATTTAGTACACCGATTTTAAAACATTTAGTGTTCATTTTATGCAATTTGTTCATAAATCAAAAAGTTTTTTTTTTTAATATAAAATATTCAATTCAACAAAATTGCTACAAAATATGTTCTTATTGAGTTGGCTAAAATTTAATTATTAGCACGAAAGTAATTCATCTTAGTATATAAATAATTGTATAATTCTAACGGGGGAAGCCGCGACCGATCGCGATAGTAATTACAATATATTATTTTAAATTTAACATAAATAAACTGTAACTAGTGTATATTTCTACTGGTCGTGCTCCTATTCAAGTTAATGAAATAATAGTAATAATTAAAAATCAAAATAAAATTTGATTTAAAAGATAAAATGAAATACCTTGAATTTTTGAAATTAAAAGTAGGTAAAATAATTAAAATTAAAATAGATATTACTAAGGCAATTACAGCTCCTAACTTATAAGGAATTGATCGTAAAATTGCAATCGGATTCAAATCCTGCTACGAAAATTTACATAATTATTATTATATGACTGAAACTTTTTGCCATCCTGGATAATGACTATATATGCATTTATTGGGGGTTCAAACTGTCTTCGGCAAAATTAATTATTTTCATGTAGCCTTAATTTTCACTAGTGCGCGGGAACGTTTTGAATTCGAGCGGAAACAGTATAATAAAGTTGATTTTGAAAAGAGCAACTGTTGAGTTTCTTGCTGGCTCTTCTCAGCAGAACTGCCTTCCGAACCGGTGGTAGCTTTTTATTCATATGTTCATTCGACGATTCAAAAGTGTTTATTNCGCAGTCCAACAGCAGTATGCAGCCTACTACCACCAATACATGGCCCAGCAAGCTCAGCAAGTAGTCCAACAAGTGAAGCCGGTTCAGCTCGTTAAGACGACAGTCGCACCTTCAAAGTCAACTGGACTTAGTCTCATGAAGAATTATAACACTGACAGTGATAGTGATGATTCTGGTGTGTTTGCTTTTTTATAAAAAAAATGTTTTTTAAGTTTGTATTTTTTTGTGGTTTACTTTTTTTAAAATTAATTTATTATATGAACATAAATTGCTTAGTAACTAATATTTTTAACTTTTGTTTTATATTTACATATCTTAGAAGTTGAGAACGTTGAAATAGGTGTGGAATTTAGTGTCACATCTTTATCTATGGATAGATACTAATACAAAATTTATAAATACAAGCATTCTCCTAAATATTTTAAAACAAAAGTATATTTAAATTTCTTACATTTAGATTAACGTATCGTTCATTTTTTTTCCAAACAGACTTCGATGACTCCTCATCATCAGATAGCAAAGATAAAGTTGTAATCGTCACTCCACCCGATGACGTCAAAATAGTGATAGACAAAATGGCGGCTTACGTTGCACGAAATGGCGACGAGTTCGAAGAGATTGTGCGCGCTAAAAATGATCCGAGATTTACATTTCTGGAGCCTAATAATATGTATCATACATTTTATAAGAAATTAATGCGAGAGAAACGTGGTATGGATGTCAATGGAAAAGATAAAAAGAGCAGTAAAGATGATAAAGGTATTTTTGTATATAGTTTTTACATTTATATATAATATTACTGTTTATACTACTGTTTATATATAATTTTTAAATAATCTTTAATGGAATAAAAATAAAAAATTAACAACTTTATCACATATACATTTTATATTTATTTTTCTATATTGAATTTTAAAGTCACAACCATCAATATTTTGTGTATTATAATAGATGTATTTTAATAATATTTGGATTTAACTAACAGTAATTTTTCTTTCAGTACCAGTGTCATTCTCAATTAAGAAGCTAAAAGAACCAGATCCGATTCTGCCTAAACCAGCACTACCCTATGAATCTAGTTCGGAAGGCGAAGACGAAAATAAGGAGGAGACACAAGAGGAACTACCAAAAGAAATGCCAAAATCTAACATTCCACAAGTGTTTAGTAATAATATACCACCCATTGTGGTATACAAAATGGAGGCTACACAAACAAACAACTTGCCCATAGTGAAAACAATAGAAGCCAAAATAAATAATGTACCAAAACCACTAGTTCTAAATGAAGTTAAAGAAGTTAGTAAAGAGATGAAAATAAAAGAGACACCTAAAATCGAAGATAAACCACTAGTAGTTGAAAAAACACTAGTAGTAGAAAAAACAGTACAACCAATAATAGAAGTTAAAAAAGATAAAACTCCCGAAAAGAAGGAAAGAGAAAGAAGTAGAGAAAGAGATAGAAGAAGCCCGAGCAGAGATAAACGAAAACATCGAGAACGGAAAAAGGGTTACAGATCTGAACGTAAAGAACGGACGGACAGAACAGAGAGGCATAGTGTCGAACGAGAACGGGAACGGGAACGCGATAGAAAAAGACATAAGGGAAGTGAGAGAGATAGAAAACGGAAATATAAAGATGATTTGGAAACTGAAATTATATCGTTGGAAGATAATTCGGCTGAAATGATTGATTTGACCGGCGAGCAGTCAGACTCAAAAGGTATGCTGAAATTTTTTTTTTATGTGTTTATATGCCATTTTGTTTATTGTCAATGTATGCAGAAAAAAACTGTTTTAAAAATATGATAATATAACGTCATTGTGGCACTTAATGAGCTATATAAAGTAATTTGTTTGTGTATTAAATCATATGTTTTTATTTATCAAGTTGAAGGAGAAACAGAAACGGACAGAGTGAAACAACAAGAGAGAAGAAAGAGAGCGGCGGAGTTTCTAAAAAAAGTGGGTGTTGATCCCGCTGCCGCCGCCTTGCCCACTACTTCTCTTGCCAGTGCTATGGTATTTCAATTCAAAATATTTTTATAGAATTAAAAAAACCAGTGGTGTAGGTCTCACTAAGCCTTATAAGCTATGTTAATATTGTTATATTTTTTTAGCTTTACGCTGTATGCCGCACATAAGACGGTAGGCAGAAGGATTTTAGTGTTAAAAAACTCCCTGTTCTCTATTTTCCACTGAATTCTAGAGGTATTGTGTTTTGAATGTCATCAAAACGAAGAATGACAGGCCTCAATTATATATTATTATAATTATATATTATACGTTGGTTACAACTTATTTATATTGTTAGTCAATGAGAATGTTATGGCTCAGTGCTCAACGGCGCTTGGACGGTCCAAAAGGCGCAGGTTAAAATTCCGCTACATAATTTTTTTTATATGTTTTCTAAAAAACAAATTTACGTTTTAAAAAATATTTATTAAATAATCTATCCATTTTCTCAATAGGTCGATACATTAGAGTCACTACGGAAAAAGAAAAGTGATGAAGAAAAAAGAAGGAGGCGCGAGAAGCGTCGGCGGCGCGAGCGAGATAGGAGAGGTGAGAATTTAAATACCTTTACTAAAATAAAATTTCCAGAATTTTTTTTTTCTTCACTCTTTTAATAAGATAAAGTGCGGCGTTGAGTTTTGCCGTCTCAAACTTATGTTTTCTGCTTTCTGTCGAATTCGAGAGGCATTATTAAGTGGCGTAACTCAACACCGCGCTTTATTTCTTAAAAATAAATATATGTATTGATTCGTTTTCGAATGGGAATCGAATCCACGAGCGAAAAATAATTTACTCTATAAATTTACAAGAATTTAGACACCTACAAGTTCTTTGTATCAGAAACTGGAACTAAAATATCCATATTTCTCTTGTATCGGATTTGTGCATATTTTATTCATATTATTAAAGAGACATTATGTATAGATAATTTTTATGTACATTTAGAAATGGACAATGGATATTTGAAGAAATTTTTACAATTCCACATATGGGGAAGTGTATTGGAATTCTATTATACATTAGCATTATGTATTTATTTATCCGCAGATGATGAGGAAACCGACAGAATGAGAAAAGGAAAACGAAAGAAAAACAGGTCAGTATGGTTTGTACTTGTGTCCATTTTGTAGTTGAATACATACTTAAAAGTCTTAACTTTTACTTCTTTCGAATAGAAAGATAAAAGCATTTTTTAAAATAAAAAATTGCATCGTATTAAATGCTTTTTTTTTATTATTTGGAAATTATTTTTATTTCACTGCTTTGACAAGACAAAAAGCAGTATTAAATTTTGAAAACAACATACGTTATGTCTCCAATTCGATCGGAAAGCTACAACAGTGTTTCCACATTAGAGTTCTTTGATCTCTCTGCCTACTCTGCTATATGAGGAATAAAGGGGGAAATTAATAAAAAAATAATAAATCTTTATTTTCAGATCATCAGATGAAGATGACGCAGATTATGATGGGTATGTTTTAGTTAAAAAAATTAAATACATAAAATTCTTTACGTACAATATACCTACACCTACCTTAAAGAATGGTTTCTTATTTATTAATTTATATTTTCATTTCTTCGGTCTTGTACGAAGACACCGGAGCGAAGAAATTAAAATAAAAATGTAAAACAATATTATCTATATATATAAAATCGAAAGGCCACTCACTCATCACGAAATCTCAGAAACTACATGTGCTAGGAATCTGAAATTTTGCATAGGAGTTACTTATAGGACGTAGGTGCTCGCTAAGACGGGAATTTGCAATATTCGACCTCTAAGGGGTTGTTTTTGGGGTCGGAAATTTGTATGAAATTTCGTTACTACAAATGCTAGAAGTCTCAAATTTTGCATAGACGTCACTAGGACGTAGTCATGGAGGCAGAAATTAATAATAATATAGTTCACGCGGGTGTAACCGCGAGCGGGCCGCTAGTATTTTATATTTCGTAGTATGCATATTTCTTAGGTAGAAATCGAACCCACAACAACTTGCGCTTACAATCTCACGCACCCCCTGTAGCCCCACGACTTATAGATAGATAGATAGATAGATATATCTTACGGATAACAAAAAAAATCCCTTTAATCTTGCGGTGTGGTCGTCAAAAGGGTTTATGAATGACTGACTAAAACCCCAATTGAAGTGTTTCGACAATATTATCATAATACTTAAAGATAATGTATCTATTTTATTTACCTTTTCTATTTTTTTAGCGAAATTAATTTACGTCCAAGCACAAAGATTCTAGAAATAGTTAAATAATCAACAAAAGTAATTGCAATTTATAATCTGTTCTTGTTGTCTTTTTATTTTAATGAAATAAAATCTATTTTGTTTTTTGTTTTTAAATTCACATTTTTCACACGACATAATAGATTTTGAATAAACTGGAAATTGGCTTTTTTTGTAAAGTTATAAAAACTATGAAAATCATATCTTATAATATAACTATCCTTATTACAGTTCAAAGAAAAAGAAACGCAAGAAGGAGAAAAAGCACACATCGAAAGGCAAAAAGAAGAGGCGACAAGAAGAATCTGAAGAAGAAAATAATGTTCAAACACTAAACATCGATTTAACAAATACATTAAAAGAGTTAAGATCAAACTCTCCTACAAAAGAACTGGGGCTACAAATCATTGATAACACACCGAGTAGTGATAAGAAGAAAAAGAAGAAAGACAGAGAGTACAGTGAAGGAGAGTGGTCGAGTGATAGTGATGAAGATTCTCTTAGTAGTGAGAATGATTGATTTTTATTTAAGTCGTTTTCAAGTAATTTTTGTTTCTAGCACGATAGGTATTGAACCTAGTGTGATATCACTCTACTTATAGTGCACTAGGTCATGATTTTTTAAGACCCTTCTTTCTCCCGTTTTTCGAGACCAATTTTCGAGATGAAAATAAATCATTTCCCGGAAATCGAATCCACGACTGTTGCGCTTAGAGTCGAACGCGATTCTAATCAGTGTAAGTTACGCTGTAAAATTTAGACTTTTTAAATTAAATAAATCAATTGTTATATTATATTTATGCTTGAAAATTATTATGGCACATATTATGAATATTATTCAAAATGGAAGAAAAATGCAGAACAGAGTGTCTTAACACATTTTTACGATGGGCAGTGTATGAAAGGAATAAATATTTTTTAATATAATTTTAACAATTATAAAGCATGTTATTAATGAAATTTATAAACACTATAGAATTGACCTAGTTAGCTCAGAATTTTATATAATTTCCTTTTTTATTTTAATGATATAATACAATAGTCTTTACAAAGATATAATTATTATATATAACATCTAAACGGATATAATATATATGTATATAGTAAATTAAAACAGACTTGGAAATTAATTATAGAGCGTATTTTAAATGTAACTTTTATTTAAAAATAAAGTAGCTGATATTAAAAAAGGCATTTAAATATTATAATATATCTAAGAAATGAAATTAACATGCCGTAATACGTTTTATTCTCTTGTTTTAAAAATGTATTAAATAGCAATAATTACAGTAATACTTTTGTTGATATATTCAAATAAAAAAAATGAAGTTATTTTTTTTATTAGTTTGATTTGAATTTAGAGAATAAAGTAAATAAAACACCAATTAGCAAATAAATCGCAATACTTATAGTTATCTACTTTATTGTGTACTTTTGTAGATATAAATAAACTTAATTTTATAAAAGAGGTTTTTTCTTAATACACTTGTATATCCAATTCATTTTTTCGCTTTCCCTGTCTAAGCTAAGCTTGAATTTCATAAAAAACTAGAGACCTCTAATTTTTGTACGGAACCCTCGGTGGATGAATCCTATTCGCTCTTGTCCGGTTTTTTTTATTGTGACGTAAAATTATCTTGAGACCAGTCTCTCCATACAAACTGTAAACGCTACAGGTTGTGGGTTCAACTCCCACAAGAGGAAATTAAATATGTAATATTTTCATTTTTTTCGTTCTGGTGTCGAGGCAAGGCCCTTAACTCTAGATTTCCTCTGCCTACCATGTAATATTCGGGATACAGACTGTAAATAAAAGAAAATATGTTTTTTTGATAGTTCTCTTACCCCCCAAAATATTATAATATTTTTATAAAAAAATTGTTTGAAAAACGACTTGTGTATATTTATAAAAAAATATTTAATTATTCATATGTATCTGTAAACATCGTTAATGTGCTAAGATAAAAAATCACAATGTTTTTACATTTATATCGAAGTCGTAAAATTTTGGGTTATCGATGTTGTAATGTAAATATTTAGGAAGAATTTTGTAAATTCATTATAATTTTTTTTGTCGTGTATATTATTTTTTTTAAATGTAGACTCCAAAGACAGACTGAGGCCAGTCGTGGCACAGCCTGTGACTTTAAACGCAATAGGTTCTGGGTTCGATTCCCATCATGTCATTGATTTTATATTATTACAATATTAGCTTTAAGGTTTGTTTTGTAAAACAAATTGATATGATTGAAAAATATCTATACTTACAAATGAAATGAATACAAAAAATGGGATTTAAGCTTTTATTTGTATATGACAATAGAGAAATAAGTTTCATACATTTATTTCATTCATACTCAACTCAACTTGCACACTTTCTAAAGGAGTCAACATTGTATTACACTGTTATCATATCATAAACGGGTTGAGTTCCGCCCCTAAACACGCAATGACTAGGTTTTCAGGTTCCCTCTGCTTTCCTCGTGCGGGATACTGCGTGAAGCTAACAAAATAGAATTATCAAACATACAATAGATTGATAGCGACCCTAACACCGTAATCATTTAATACTAGTATTATCTAGTACTATCATCGAATACGTACTATGACATTGTTATCAGTATTAGCTTGCAAATTATTATCTTTTACTCATATTCCTATTAAAAATACCTTTTTTTAGCTTCAGGGTAGGCAGGGGAAACCGTGAGCTAAGACACTATGCTCCCCACTTTCCGCGGAACTCAACGCCGCAAGACTGAAGAATGATTATTAAAAGAATGTTTTTTTTTCTACGTAGAGGGAACGGCGGGATAAAAGATAATTTATTGTCGCAATAAAAACAAATAAGTAAATAAATCTATTTATTTTTCACTTATGTACCGGGCATATGATAAAATTAAGGAATGCTTAAAATTTTTAGTCGTAATGAGGATGTACAAATGTTTTTTTTTTTATTTCTCAAATCTCTATTAAGTAGTTTCTTTTCCGTGGCACAACGCCGTAACTCAATTACACAACAGTCTCTGTTTAAAGTAAGCAGAACAAATTATTTTATTCCCACAATAAAGATAATAACGAAATGATGCTTTAAAAATGGTACATTGTATTAGAATAATATATAGATATTGTTGGCGGTCTCGATTATTTGGACAATTATTTATTTGATTAATTAATTGTTATTTTAATAATAAATGTGGTTAACATCTATTTATAATTGCACTGGGCTGGAGCAGGCAAGGCGAGTGTTGATATATCGGAATGGGTGCCCTTAAGCCTACACCTGTGGTCGCAAGTCCCAGGCGCTGCTCCATGCTCCACTTATGGTGTTAACAGGTGTTTTGTACTTTACTAAACGTTTTTTTAATATATTTCACTTCTCATTTCTATCAATATATATATTTACTGAAAAACATAGATGCTTTTGGAGGAGTTCATGGTTCATATAGTTTTTTTTAGTTTTTCGCTTTTTATCCTGAACCGCACAGGGTAGGGTACTAGGACAGTATGATTATAGAGTCAAGACACTCCCTTCTTCCAGTTTTCACCTGAATCACCATTGCGTGCTAAGTGGTGGTTCAACTTAATGTCGTAGTTTGTTTTACCAAAGCGGGAAAATGGAAATATTTAATTCTTTCTCTCGAATGCGGATAGAACCCACTTCCATTGTTAGTATTATTACGACGCTGACTGCTACTGCGCAATGATGGTGTATAAGGTTGTAGTATATTAGTCTAGATTATTTAATGATTAACATAAAATCTAGATTAACTTAGTCTTTTAACAGAGTTATCTAAAGCTTTTTATTATAGTTAATTGCTATCTCTGTGATTACATCATTAAATATACATTTAAAATATAAAAATAAAACGTGTTTTATTTAACACTAGTTCGCGTTACTGGTTTTATATATACATATATGTATTACGCAATTTGAAAAAAATAAAAATAATTTTTATTATATTAAAAAAAGTTAATAGTAACTAATACATGTAAGCAGTCGTTTTCGTCAAAAAAAATCTTAATTGATGTAAATTGCGGAGCCATTTTCAAATATTGCAAATTTGGATTCTTCTAACAAAACCATAGAAATCTAAAGCTAAGAGTATCTATTTTCAATATAATAAACAGAAGTTATTTAATAAAGCACCTTCCTACTTAAAATTTAAATGTTATAAAAACATCATAAAAATATTTTTATTAAATACAAAACAAATATAATGATAATTTCAGACAGAAAAGTGACTTAATAATAGAGATATCGTATATCTATAGAAGTATGTAGAAGATTCTAGGTTAATTAGTTTAATATACTGTCACTCTCCATTTTCCATAGAATTGTGGAGGGCTTGTGTGTTGGATGGTGAAACTGAACGCCGCGCTTTGAAACTAGAGCGGAGAAATAAAAATATCAAATATTTTATTACCTCGAATGAGAATCGAATCTACAACCTGTCGCGGCCACAAGCTTGGGCACCTTTGCCACGGCTAGCCTCAAAGGATGAATCTTACAATTGTACAACATTTTTAAAAAAAACCAGGATGGTTTTGGATATCTGTACTAGAGAATTTACTGGAGAAGAATTTCTTTGTACTGGAGAAGCAGCCCTCAGTGTGCCTATGCCTTCAGTAGGTATTATATATTGGCAAAATTAAATCCTATTTATCATCGACAAACACTTGAGGCCTGGTGACATGTCTATATAAGTGAGATCGCATCTCATTCATTGATAAATATCTCATACTAATACGTGTTGCGATCAAAATGGCTGCGGAAGTGGTAAGTATATTTTTTATTGATATATTAGTTAATTCTATATATATTGACAGGTAAAATAAAGGAAAAAAAAAACAAAATTCAACACAATCTTGGCGGAATTGGTTCTCAATGTCCTGAACAGAGAACTTTATGTAATATCTTTACAATTTCTATTACAACACAAATAAACATTTTTATCCTTCTTCTTTCTATCATAAGTTTTATTCTAACTAAATATTATCTTAAATAGAGGCCAGTCGTTACGCATGGGCACAAGGTTCAATTCTCAATCGAAGAAATAATATATTTAATATTTATTTCCTTGCTCTGCTACCTAGGTTCCCTCTGTCTACCCAGCTATATGCTGAATACAGCATGTAGATACAAAAAATAATAGCGATCTAATCTATAGTACTATAACTTAAATAACATACTTATATTAAAATATAGCGAAAATTCCAGAAAAATCCGATCTCCATGATCGATCCCTCTCAACTTCTCCGTCCGGAGCCGTCCTTCAACGACAAGCCTCTGAACGCCTTCCGCGACTACTCCGTGGACGACACCGACCCCATAAAGGAGCGCGTGCGCAGGACCTACTACACCATGCACACCAATGTTACCGTAGATTTGGTTAGACGTAAGTATAGAGTTTAATAATTAGATAAATTATATCATTTATTTATTTTTATCTGCATGCTGTACTTCGCCAATAGCAGGATAGGCAGAAGGAATCTAATGTTCCCATTAAGACACTTCTGTTACCCGCTTTCAGCCAAATTCTGGAGGTACTGTGTGGTGGAAATCAATGACACAAGTCTGGAATTAGTTAATTTGTATAATCGTATCTTCCTTCTGTTTGCTTGTCTAGCCAAAACATTAGAACTCAAATGAAAACAATATTTGCAAAGATGTTACAAGATTTTTTATAATTACACTAAAAAGAAATTGTCTACGTTTAAAAATGTAATTTTATTGATTTTAAGCTTCCTTATACATTTTGTATGTATCCTGGAACCTGGGAACCTAATACCCACCCCGTTCCCCAAATCCAAGACTGGCCACTTTCGTTTCTTGTAAATATTAGATACCTATAAAAAATGCATTAAAATGTATTTTACAATATTTTATAATATATTACATGATAAATAAATTCTGATTATTTTTTTTAATTTACATAATCTTACCTACAGAAAAACGAGAGAAATGGTTAAAATTCAACCATTTCAAATCAACTGTCAAGGATGCTCTGATCAAGCTGAACGAGCTCGTGGACGAGTCGGACCCCGACACCGACTTGCCCAACATCGTGCACGCCTTCCAGACCGCGGAGAGGATACGGGAAGATCACCCTGATGATGACTGGTTCCATCTTACAGGCCTTATTCATGATTTGGGAAAGGTAAAAAGTGGTTTTGTAAAGGTGTTTTTTAAGAATTAGAAAAGTGGAGAAGGAAGAAATGCCCCTAAGTTAACACAAGGTTCCTAGGTATTCTCTGTCTACCATGAGGGATGCAGCGCGAAGCTAAGAAAATATTATAACATTGAAATAACCTTGAGCTATGGGACAATGATAAAATTTGTTGATCTTATCCTATATAACCTTAAACGGCCTTTAATCATATTTGTTATAGGTTTTCTCCTATCGTTCTCATAGTTTATCAAATTTTATATAATAATTAGGCCGTCACGGCGCAGCGGCACAAGGATGTGACTGCAACGCGACGGTTGTGGGTTCGATCCTCACTCGAGGAAGTGAAATATTTATTTACGTTTAAATATCCATTTCTTCGCTTTGGTGTCGAGGCAATGTGCGGCGTTGAGTTCTGCCGCTCAACACGAAATGCCTCCAGAATTCGGCAGAAAGTGGGGAACGGAGTATCTTAACACTGGGTTCCCTTTGCCTACCCTGGTGAGTGCGGGATAGCGTGAAGCTGAAAAAAATATATATTGAAATACTAATATATATTATAAAAATATATATTCTTTTTAAAATTAGGTAATGGCGTTCTACGGTGAACCACAATGGTGCGTGGTGGGTGACACCTTCCCCGTTGGCTGCAAGTGGGCAGAGTCTATCGTATACGGCCCTGAGAGCTTCAAGGACAATCCTGACACATACAACCCTAAATACAAGTTAGTTTTGACTAAAATAATTTAAGAAATATTAAAACCTATTTTTTTTTCTTTGCTTCGTAAAAAATATATTCTAGATTTCAGCGGAAAGTGGAGAACGGAGTGTCTTTTCACTGGGTTCCCACTGGGTGTGCGGGATACAGCGTTAAGCTGATTATTATTACATTTAACGGCATAGAGTTGACCTATTTGAGGAATAAAAAATATTTTGATCTTATTTATCTAAAAGTATAATAAATATCTAAAAACTAAAGTTAGTTTCTTTTTTAATTAAAAGAAAACAAAGAATTACAAATAACCTAACGTCGATAATCACATACTTCCTTTTAAATGTCTATCAGCACAAAGTACGGCATGTACAAGCCGCACTGTGGTTTGGACAACGTGCTGATGTCGTGGAGCCATGATGAATACCTCTACCAGTTCCTGCTGCACAACAAATCCAAGATACCTGAGAAGGGGCTTTACATGATCAGGTCAGCTTCAAACATGCATTCGAAAAAAAATATTATTACTTTTTTTTCACAAAATTATATTACGATTCTATTATGATTTATGCACATTTGGAATAATTTTAACATATTTATTTAAAAGACTAAAATCACATATTGTTTTATTTGCACAAAATACGACGATAAGTTTTTGTGAAGTAAAGTCTCTAAAAACGATAAAAAAGTGGAGAATAGATTTCGATAAATAGATTTTGTACTATTTATATGATTTTCTTATTTTCAATGATTTTCTGCGTTGGTCGTAGGTACCACTCGCTCTATCCGTGGCATGCGGGCGGTGACTACCGTCACCTCACCGACGAGAAAGACGAACAAATCTTGCAATGGGTACATGAATTCAAGTAAGTAATTTAATAATAATGATTTAAAATAAAAGCATTGCATTAAATACAACAGGTTGTGAGTTCGATTCCCACTCGAGAAAATGAAATATTTAATATTTTCATTTCGTTGCTCTGATGTTGAAAAAAAGCGCGGCGTTGAGTACCGCCACTTAACACACATTGCCTCTAGAATTCGGCGGACAGTGAGGAACGGAGAGTTTAACACTAGGCTCCTTATGCGTACCCTGCTGTGTGCGGGATACAGCGTGAAGCTGAAAGAGACTTCAATATACTTCGTTTCTTATATAGATAAAAATGTATCTTTTATTATCTTATCTTATGTATCTTTTATTATTTGTGTATATAGTTAAAGTAAAAGCATTGCTTTCATTGTTGTTTCTTATAGTAAATACGACCTCTACACAAAGAGTGAGAAGGTTCCCGACATCGAAGCACTCTGGCCCTACTACGAGGGACTCATTGAGAAATACATCCCCGGCGTGTGCGAGTGGTAACTCACTTAAAATGGTCAAAATATGTAAATTAATTACTATATTTTATATTATTTTGAAAATAATATTATTGTTATATATTTAATGAAATTAAATTTAATGTTTAATGTTAATCAATGATGTACTTAATTATTTAATCAATTCGGTATTTATCGTTTCTTACGGATCTATAAAAGAAATAAATTATTTTATTTAAAAATAGCTTTTTCGTTATTCCCTTCTTATTTATTGTTTATATTTCTTTTTTTCGGCTTCACGGTGTATCTCGCATGTAGTAAAATAGGTAATAGCGTAGTGTTAAGACACTCCGTTCCTCACTTTCCGCCGACTTCTGGAGGCGTGAGGAGAACTTAACGCAACACAATGAACATATTTAATTTCCTTGAGTGGGAATCGAACCCACAGTCGCGTTTATAGTGACATGATGGGCTCAACCAGTTCCTCTTAATAAAAGTTAAATATTATTAGAAAACCATTATTTAACGTTATTTCCAATGTATTTAGTGATCTTTCGAGGTGCGAATAGTGGAGTAATTGAACTACATGAAATTTATAATCTAATCTAAGAAAGGTCAAAGTTTTTTAAACTCATCAAAATATTGATAACTCAATAAAAAAATAATATTAAAACATTAATAATGCGTATATACTTAATTTTATTAATTTCTTTCAAAAATCACACTACAGTTTTCCTACTAACATATTTTATCATTTTTTAAAATAAACATTATATTTTTAACTTGCTATTATAAATTCAAATATGATATCTAATAGCAACGGTCTCTATGTAAAGTATTGAAAGTGAAAAAATATATTTTAATTATTGCTGTTTTTAACTACTAGCAAGGATAATTTCCGATTAAATATACATTTAAAAATGCAAAAATAACTCTTTTTTTTAATTTTGAAAAATAAAATAAAAATAAAACTACTCTTCTAGTTTAAGAAAGCGATTAAAGCATTTGCCTGGAGACCATCGATATTTGTTATAAGAAAATTGTAATAAGAAAAATCCATATTATTATAAGAAAATGCAACTATTACAGCTAACAAGCTAACATAGAACTGAAAAATGGCGAGTTATCTACTAGACGTCATATATTTTTATCTTATTTGTTAATTTTCACGCGATGCGGTACGTGGCCGTGACCGCTAACTGACACTTAACTAGCTGAACACACGGGTTTGCCCGCTTTGATTGGTGACCTCGGCTTTTAAATCAGTCTGTAAGATAAAAATAGATATGCATTGTGTGGAAAATGAAGATAAATTGCCTTTGAGTTTCATAGTAAAGGTACGAATATAATGATATTTCATATATCTTCTTTTTTTTAATTATATATCTTTTCCTTTGTTATCTTCACGCTGTATCCCGCATATAGTAGCGTAGACAGAGAGAGAGTTCAATGTTGAGACTTTCCAACGAATTCTGAAGGAAGCGGAGTGGTGGAACTCATCGCTGAGCTTCGCCTCGCCACCAGAGTGAGGAAATAAAATTATTAATAAATAAAATAAGTGATATTATTATGTAAATATTCATTGTGCATCGCCCTTGTATTCAAATCTCAATTGAGCTTTACTTCTAACCATCACGTGATGTTCCTTCCATTTGACGTATCCGGCAATCCTGCGAGAAGCATTATAAAATAATATTTATTATCAAAGCGCGGCGTTAAGATCCGCCACTCCATAAACAATGTTTTCAGAATTCGGCATAAAGTATCTTAATGAGAACGCAGTAACTTAATACTAGGTTTTCAGTTTCCTTCTGCCCAAACGGTACAAAACCAGAACGATAATGATGAATGAAATGAAAATATTAATAAATAATATGTCATTGGCTTACACACTTATTCTACTGCGCCAGGACGGCCTCATAAACAAAGTATTATGTAAGAAAAAAGCAACATATAATACTATACTCTATTTATTATGTGCGACGCAATAGCTTATATTAATTATTAAGAACCATTAACTATACAACTTGACTGATAAATTGTTATGCCTCAAGATTAAATGTATACTATATCTTTTTTAATCAAATATATATTTACTTAGCTAGAACGGAGGGCGCCATACTCTACGGTCTCTGTAGGCAGAGACCGTAGAGTATGGCGCTCTTTCGCCTCCTTCAATGTCATCAACCTCTTTATACATGCCGTCCGGAGCGCGCTCTCCGATGGCGCCTCACCTTTCCACAAATATTTTCATTTATTTTTGTTCATTTCCCTTTATTCTGCAGATTTTAATTTTAAGAGAATCTTTTTATTTATACACACAGAAAATCAGTATATGAAATTAAACATTTACATATATTGGTCTGGTAAGTATATTTAATAAAACATTTTTGATGAATATTTTAATAGTTATTTACTTTTATCGTACAATCCTTTACTATGTACGTAATTGTGATCTTCATAGCTTGTGGTTGTTTCTATACAATATATAAATACAGCCATTATAAAACAAATACCTAATCTCGGATAAGCTTCACTTTCTATATACGTATTAATAAATGACTATGTTAATTAATGTAAACATAATTAATGCCAGTTAACCATTAAATACGATTAAGAATTTGTAACAATTAGCGCTAGTACGACATTGAAATTTGCCATTTTCATAATAAATAAGTTACGTAGAATTGATAACATTTTAGCCTCAGAGGTCGAGTCTCGGCCTCTTATGCTATAAATCAATTTGTCACTCCCATTTAAGATGTTGATGCTGGTGGTGACGAGCAGTCCTCGTGGTGACATCTCCTAATAAACAGCTCCAATATGAAGATCCTTAATCCTGTAAGTTTACTTTTTTATTAGAATAATATTATATTTTGTCTATTAATTAATTTGGCAAATATTTTATTTGATAATAGATTCAAGGTTTTTTCATATGAAATGGTTATTTTGATTTAAATGTAAAGATTTTTTTTGTTACGTCATGATAAAAGTATTTTTTTTATATCAAATAACATTAGCAATATTTATCGGCAATATTCATTCAAAAAAATGTATTTAAAATAAAAAAATCTTTCAAGGGCCCACGAAACTTACCCTCTATAAAAATAAAATCATACCAAAATTTATCTAATAAATAATAATAAATCTTACAAATGGATGATCCCTAGGAAGACTATCAGAAGTGAAAAACGGCAAATGTTTTATTGCTTTTTTAAACTACTGAAAAGGGTAGATTAAATGTGATTTTTTTAGAAAAAAATCAAAAATGTCTTTTTAAACGTATATGTAATCGAAAACTGGCCTTATTATTAGTTCAAAACAGCAATAAAAGACATTTGCAATTTTTCGCTTTCGATACTTGACCTCACGCTTCACGCTGCATCTCCCATATAGCAGATAGGCAGAAGGAACCTAATATTAAGACACTCCACTACCCACTTTCCTTCGAATTCTGATGACATCGTGTTGAGAAGCAGAACTCAACGCCGTACTGTACCTCGACACCAGAGCGAAGAAAATGCAATTATTAAATGTTTAATTTCCTCGAGTGGGGATCGAACCCACAACCAGTCGCGTTTACAGTCACACTTTGCGCTTCTGCGCCAGGACTGGCCTAAGTTTTACGTTATCGTCTGATGTAACTTTTATTACGATAGCTGTGACGACTTGACGAGTATTATTTAAACTCTTATTGAACTAATGTGACCCCATCGTATGTTTTTGCAGAATATTTATACAATGTATTTAATAATATTTTTTTAATTTATAAGCAAACTAAAATATAAATTAAATGGAGGTCCGGCATTTTAGATTGACTAGAATATAAAATCGTGAAAATAGTGTCAGAATAAACCTCACATTGTTTCTTTATACCTACTCACGTAAATATTACAGAAATTATAATTTTATTCGAAAATATAAAACAAGATCTACTTTTAAAAAAAGATCTAGTTCTTTTGGGGTAAGGAGGTTAATGAATTTTGAAAAATATTTTCTCATATAATGACTAAAGATCGAAT
>JAKRZM010000223.1:124278-152983 GCA_036379175.1 Heliconius cydno galanthus
TTAATTAATGTAAACATAATTAATGCCAGTTAACCATTAAATACGATTAAGAATTTGTAACAATTAGCGCTAGTACGACATTGAAATTTGCCATTTTCATAATAAATAAGTTACGTAGAATTGATAACATTTTAGCCTCAGAGGTCGAGCCTCGGCCTCTTATGCTATAAATCAATTTGTCACTCCCATTTAAGATGTTGATGCTGGTGGTGACGAGCAGTCCTCGTGGTGACATCTCCAAATAAACAGCTCCAATATGAAGATCCTTAATCCTGTAAGTTTACCCTTTTATTAGAATAATATTATATTTTGTCTATTAATTAATTTGGCAAATATTTTATTTTATAATAGATTTAATGTTTTTTCATATGAAATGGTTATTTAGATTTAAATGTAAAGATTTTTTTTGTTACGTCATGATGTAGATTTTTTGTATATCAAATAACATTGGCAATATTTATCGGTAATATTCTTATTGTACATGTTATAATGCAATAATATTTCTAATTTTCAAAACATTAATTAAGAAAAATGCATTTAAAATAAAAAATCTAAGAAGAGCCCACGAGACTTACCTTCTATTTCCTTAGCAATCGGGAAAAATAAAATCATACCAAAATTTATCTAATAAATAATAATAAATCTTACAAATCGATGATTCCTAGGAAGACTATCAGAAGCGAAAAATGGCAAATGTTTTATTGCTCTTTTAAACTACTGAGAAGGGTAGATTAAATGTGTTTTTTATATATACGTATATGTAATCGAAAACTGCCCTTATTATTAGTTCAAAACAGCAATAAAAGACATTTGCAATTTTTTTGCTTTCGATACTTGACCTCACGCTTCACGCTGCATCTCCCATATAGCAGATAGGCAGAAGGAACCTGTTCGGAACGCCATTATAGAAAGAACAGAACAGAACAGAACAGAAGGAACCTAATATTAAGACACTCCACTACCCACTTTCCTTCGAATTCTGATGACTCGACACCAGAGCGAAGAAAATGCAATTATTAAATGTTTCATTTCATCGAACCCACAACCAGTCGCGTTTACAGTCACACTTTGCGCCTCTGCGCCACGACTGGCCTAAGTTTTACGTTATCGTCTGATGTAACTTTTATTACGATAGCTGTGACGAGTATTATTTAAACTCTTATCGAACTAATGTGACCCTTTGGTATGTTTTTGCAGAATACTTATACAATGTATTTAATAATATTTTTTAAATTTATAAGCAAACTAAAATATAAATTAAATGGAGGTCCGGCATTTTAGATTGAGTAGAATATAAAATCGTGAAAATAGTGTCAGAATAAACCTCACATTGTTTCTTTATACCTCACTCACGTAAATCTTACAGAAATTATAATTTTATTCGCAAAAAAATATAAAACAAGATCTACTTTTAAAAAAAGACATCTAGATCTTTTGGGGTAAGGAGGTTAATGAATTTGGAAAAATATTTTCTCATATAATGATTAAAATTCGAATGAACAATAATTCATTTGCTGAAATGTATATACGATGGTAGGGTGATCACCCAGCCCCCGCCCTCGCCAGAAGTTATACCCATGCCTATAGGCCTAGCCGTAGCCCTAGCCTATTTGAAGCTATATCCATAATTTATTTAGTAAATTTATCATATTCATATTAAATTTGACGTTCATTTAATAAAGTTTATTTTTCAGGATAACACAATTTCTATGCTAGACCCCTCTCTGCTGCTCCGGCCAGAGAAGGTTTACGATGGCAAGCCTTTGGAGGCGTTCCGCGACTACTCCGTCGACAGCATGGACCCCATCAAGGAACGCGTCAGAAGAACTTACTACGACATGCATAGCAACATGACAGTGGAGTTTGTTGAAGGTAGGTGTAGAAAATCATAAAACCAGCTTTACGCTGTTTCCCGCATATAGCAGAGTAGGCAGAGGGAACCTAGTGTCGAGACACTCCGTTCTAGGTTTTTGTCTTGGTACCAGAGCCAAAAAATGAAAATATTGAGAAGAAGAAGAATATTAATAATTCCCTGGAGTGGGGATCGAATCCTACCGTACCATTTGTATCGTTCTTTGTTTGTTTAACGTATTATTGCAAGATTTTACGTTACTAAAACTATTTCATTACCTCAATTTGTGATATAAAAATTAAAAACTAATTCAATTAATTTCCATAAAAACTGTAAAGGCCTTCCTCATTTTAGTCTATTAGGGGAGAATTGAATAATATCACGCCCCTAGGAACTTCAACCTATACTTAATTGCTTTATTTGAGGCAGAAAGATTCAAATCAAATAATATTTGTAATAGGTAAAATGGAAAAATGGTTAAAATTCAACCATTTCAAGGCAACAGTGAAGGAGGCTCTGATCAAGCTGAACGAGCTCGTGGACGAGTCGGACCCCGACACCGACTTGCCCAACATCGTGCACGCCTTCCAGACGGCGGAGAGGATACGGCAGGATCATCCTGATGATGACTGGTTCCATCTTATTGGATTGATACACGATCTTGGAAAGGTACAAAAATATACCCATAAATATATGCATTTTGCTTAAAAATTTTAATCGTAATTAATATCTTTATTATTCTTACTTATTATGATATATTTTCAATGGTTTATTCGCCAAATTATACAATAATATTTTATTGGTATCTCCTTGGCTTTCAACAGCAATTACGGATTAAACTTTTCTTATTATCAATTTTATAATATATTATTACAAGTAATATTTTATAAGTTATATTTTTTTCCTATAGCTTTGGTTAACCTGATTTTAATTCGATTGTAGGTAATGGCGTTCTACGGCGAGCCGCAGTGGTGCGTGGTGGGCGACACCTTCCCCGTCGGCTGCAAATGGGGCAAGAGTATAGTCTATGGTGACGACAGCTTTAAGAACAACGACGACACTTACAATAATAAATATAAGTTAGTATTCTTTAATATAGATCCAGTCACTATTTATTTCTTATAATGTATGACATTTGTAAGCAGATAATAAATTTTGGATGAATGAAAAATAAATATTAAAAGAATCAACTTTGAAAAAAAAAACAACTTTACATTTTGATTTTGTTAGTTCTTTGTTTCTAGATAAGTTAATTAAATTAAAAACAATACAAATATTAATTTTAGTGTTCATTTTCAGCACATTATACGGAATGTATCAACCCAATTGTGGCATTGAGAATTTAATGATGTCCTGGGGACACGACGAGTATTTGTACCGAGTGTTGAAACATAACAATGCTAAGTTTCCAGAAGAAGGACTATGGATGATCAGGTATATTAACATTAAATCAATTAAATATAGACAAGACACTTGCAATTTACTTGCTCTGTATCAAGCAGTAACATAGTCAGAGGAAACTAGTGTTAAGATACTGTTCCTATTAAGACTCTTCCATTCCTTAAGTCAACGCCGCGCTTTACCCTATTACCGAAGCAAGGAAATTAAAATATTCAATATTTCAGACGACCTCAACTTGAAACTTGTTTTGTTGAATATTTTATTGGTATATTACTTCCTACTTGCTTTTTTTTTACTTTACCTAAAAACATTATATAAAAGAAATAAATTTAGATGGGGCAGATTATCGAACATAGAGTAACTTTTTTTTTATTTAGATACCATTCCTTCTACCCGTGGCACGCTGGTGGCGACTACAGCCAGTTCCGCACCGCTAGAGATGATAAAATAAAGGAGGCAGTACTTAAATTCAAGTAAGTCATTACTATTTTTTTTAAGTACATTTTTTTAAGTACATATTACTCGTAAGTAACATTTCCTATGTATCACTTATTTTTAATTATCCTTGCCATTTGCAAAAAAGTTTTTGATTTATTTTTTGAATGTTTAACATATTTTTTTTATTTCCAGTCAATATGATTTGTATACAAAAAGCGCGGCGATCCCCAACATTGAAGCTTTATGGCCATATTACGAGTCTCTAATAGAAAAATACATTCCCGGCGAACTCGATTGGTAAAATGTGAAAATAAATTAAATTTATGTGTATAAATGTATATAATAATAATTTAGTTATATTTCTAAGTTTGTAATGTAAATAAAAGCACTTTTAAAATAAACCAGGAACTTTATTTTAGCTATATGTACAGTAATACAGATATATGAAAATAGATAATTATTCTATATAGCTTCAACAAACAAACAGTCACATTGCGAAACGAGGATTGTTATAATAATTATATTCTTGTAATATCATTATAAGACATTTAAAGCTAAAATATTCATCAATTGTAACACAGTGTTAATAAAAATAAGCAAAAAGCTGCAAAATTTGGTAAATATTTTAACTAAAAATGTCAAAATGAGAGTAAATGTTATTATAATTCAGTCGTGCGAAAGAGACAACACTATACGAACGAAAGAAAGGAAATAATAATAAAATCACGTTGTCTATCTCTTTCACTCGTACAGCTGCGTCTCTGTCTAATGTCGACAATTTAAGGACGTATAATGTCAAAGTTTAAGCTACGTATTTGGGAGTTTCTACAATAATAATAATAATCATAAATAATTCGTATGTAAATATATAATAAAATGTTACGTAACATCTTTGATCGAACAAAGACAAGACGTGTTGAACATAAACAATTCCAACAAAATATTATATTCGTAAGTCGATATTTCAAATCATTCTCTCATCTCAGACTACAATATCACAACACTGACACCTTCTTACACAAAAGACACAGATAAAAAATTACTCACAAACAGATAAAAAAAACGTAAACTAATCACATTTTCTTCCTTAAAAGTTTAACTTAATATTATTTATGGAATTTAAATTCGCATTAAATTAGAAATTATAGTTTTAGTGTTCAGACACAATACGAGACACATGTAATCCAAATAATAAACATTAAAGGAATTACACACTCGGATCCTTATTACAATAGATCTTAAAAAATCACTCTTTTTTATAGCTTCACGGCGTGTCCCACATATAGCAGGATAGGCAGAGGAAACCTAGTGTTAAAACACTTCGTTCCCTACTCCACTCCAATTTTCCAAACATCAGTTGAGTGGTAGAACATAACGCCGCGCTATCTCTTGTTACCAACTTGTTACCAATTGTCTATCAATTGATTGGAAATCGTCCCCACAATCTTCGTGTGTCACACCACGCCACGACTTCAAAAAAATCAATTTTAATTTTCAACCACAAAATAATTAATCATATTATTAGTTAAATCCGATATTTTTATATTAAAAAAAAACCTAGTGAAAAATATATATGAAGTATAATTGTCATAATTTCGTTGAAAGTAATGGAAGCTTATGTAAACTCTACCTGAGTAATTCCATTGAATATTTTTTATTAACTTTTTTAGTTGATTATTTTTTTTCTAGCTAATATAATTAATTGGTGCAAGTATTAGCTTTGAGGTAAGTAACATACAGCAGTTAGTTTTATAAGGCATTAAAATGGAATATACACTTTGATTATAAATTGATAAGTAATATTTTATAATATTTATATTTTTTTCAATACTAAATGCAAGTTAAATACAATTATTAGTACATATTAATTTTTATACTATGGTAAGAGTTAAGTGAAAAATTCGTTTTGAAACTTTTGAAACCATTTTTTCCATACAATTCTAAAAATATATAATTCGTATAATTGTATAATATACACATAGTTACTAGTATTAAATTTCAACTATATAAGCTTCAAATATGTATTATAATAAAAGGCCCAATATTTTTAGTAATACACAAATCAGCGATAGGCAACCATTTTTCTTTACTTTATTTACTAAAAGTTTTCAAATCTTCATTGTCACAACGGTAGGATCTTAACCAACTAATCTAATAAATCAGTCTTTATACGGAAAGACGGCTATCATATCAATTCCTCACGCAAACCCTAGTCTTAATAAAGGCATACAGTTACACAAAATGGCGGACACGATTTCAACTATCACACACACACCAATCGCAATTTTTAAAAGTAAGGAAATGTCTACCAGATTGTTTAAATCTTAGTTAATTTAAAAGGTTAACCATCTTTTTTAACTATAGTTAACATCGCTTAACTTTTAATGCACTGCGATTGGTAAAACCTTAACTATCCTTACAGGAATGTTACATACAACCTACGTAACTGCCTTTGTGGCTTTTCAAGATCGACATTTCTAGATTTTCAATTCTTATATTTTATACAACAAAGCTGACTAAAGGCGTAGCTGATTTTAAAAGTGAAACTTTTCTGTTACTACAAAAAATAGTACGTAGAATAGAAAATATAATGTACGAAAGAGAAAGAAACGAAAAGAATCAGAAAACAAGAAAATAGCAATCTGTCTCTTTCAAAGTTAAAGTTCTTGAAGAGATATCTAGTTTTCTTTCTATCATTTTTATATCTCAATTCTATGTAATTAATGTGTGTTTTTGGTTCCCTTGGTGAACCTTGGTTAGTTGATTCAATAGTAATACGGCAATTAAGTTTCGAAATGTTTGTATATACTGGTGACGTACGCCATCACCTGCTGCCAGTCCGGACGCTCCTGTTGGATCATGTCTTGAATGTTCTGTGGATACAATGCAATTTTAAATTAATAAAGTAATAACTATTAATTATTATTAAGGTTATAATAATTATTCTTTTTTTAATTTTTAATAACGTAAATTGTGAAAGATGTAATAATAATTAAGATTGGAATAGCAGGTACATACGTACATTTAATAATTTCACTCACCTATACATACATGAACATGTGTGATTGTGTGTGAAAGATGTAAATATACGTAAGCGAGCGTGTGCGTGCCTGTGTGTGCGTGTGTGTATGTGTAATACGTACGAGCGTGGTGGGTATCCCGACGGACTCTGCGGCGGCGAAGGCGACGGAGAAGTTGGTGCGCTTGTCGTGCGGCGCCAGCGACGCGTACGGCACGCGCGACTCGCTCAGGTACGAGTGCAGCAACGCACACAGCGCCATGCCGTCGTTCCACGACGAACTACACACAACATAGGAGTAAAGGTATGCTTGTGCATTCAATTATTTACAAAAAAATATTTAGGCCAATTGAAAAATAGTCATACAATAATTCTCAAAATTACCGATACTAATTTGTGCTAATCTCAGAAACAATTTAAATGCGGTTTTCACTATTGTATCTTGGTCCCGTAACATTTATTTTAGTCTTTGTATTATTTCAATCAGTTCATAAAAAAAACACATAAATTTACTTTCTCGAGCAGAAGCCGTAATCCCAGCTTATAGTATTTAGATTTATATTACTATTGGCATGTTTATTTCAAACTTTAATAAAAATAAAAAAATAAACTAAGATAAAAGATATTTACCTAAAGTTGGTGATGTCAATGTTGTTGTACCCAAGCGTCTTCTGCTGGCACCACTTCAGCAGCGCGTTTCTCTTGGAACCGCCATTTTTCACTTGCAAGGCATTTAGAGGGTCTTTTCTTTCACCTGAAAGAATATATTTGTTTATGAAGCAACTGTAAACTTCTACAATGTCCTTAAAGGTTGGGTGTATTTGCAATAGATTTTACATCTAGATATAAATTCATCTATAATATGTTATCATGTGTGAATTTTTCAACTTTCGTATTTCTTTTTTGGCATTTAGTAAATATTTATTTAATTCAAATTGATGTCAATTAAGATTCGATTCGATCCTCACTCAATGGTTAATTTCAATTTTTATTATTCGGGGACAGATAAGACAAACCCATTGGTTACATTACCTACCATATCGAACACATGGAAAAATAAATTAAGCTGCCAAAAATAAATGAAACTCACATATATCCCCATAGCTGTTCCTCCTCACAAACGACTCCATGGCCTTCTGCTGCAGCGACGCGAGCGCACGCTGCTCGTCCGGCACGTTGGTCTCTGCCCCCGCGTTAGACAACAACAAGCTTTTAACTAACGGTTCGTGCCAGTATTGTTGTTATTTTTGTGGAGATATGTTTTAATGGATTATAATTGCTTAAATGTTGTTTTTAATATATATTTGGTAATGTATTGTACTTTTCAAGCATATAGCAGGGTAGACAGGGGGAACACGGGAACCTAGTTTCGTTCCCAACTTTCCGCCAAATTCTGGAGTCATACAGGTTCCATGGCGGAACTCAACGCCGTTCCATGTATTATAATATTTTTAACAAAATAATGGTTATAGCATTATACTATTACTGTCAGAGATGGAATCGGAATTATTTTTGTAATGTCGATACATATTTATTCAATATATTTAAAATTGAAGTAATTTTGTATGTCACTAAGCAAATCTCGTATGCCTGCGCCTGCGCCTGCTTTTTTAGAAATTACTAAAATTTTATCAATTAACATTGTTTTTATTTAAGCAATTACAAATATATTTATAACAGTTTCTGTGTATTGCTGGCACAAAACGTTGAAAGGAAGTCAAATGGCCTCTAATCACAATGAAAAGATTCATTAGGAACAAACCACCAACTTCCCAATTAATGAATTAAAAAATGCTACATTATTAGACGATTTAATTATTTTCATTCTTAAGAAAGCATATATTTAAAAAGTTAAAAAGAAAAAAGCAATGACTTAGTTTTTTTAGGCAAAATTGATATGTTAGAAGCAAAATTTTCTAAATAACAATAAAATTAAATCTTATGGCAAGAAAATGCGTAAATTAGTAAATAGAGTATTACAACAAAACCACAGCCAGAATATACAACAATTTAAAAACCAAAAAGTTTTAAAAATAATTTATTTATAAGCTGTCTAATAAGTAAGGATCATAATATAATAAATATACTTTATAAGGTATGTAGGAACACAAAAACAAACAAATAAATAATGTTAGGCAATATAATAGACAGCTATGCGCCTCTCTCATGCCGCCATGCTGCAATAGAAATAAGCGGACACATGCGGTCAATACGGATAATCTTAAAATTAGTTTATATTACATATTATTAGAACATTTATTTATGTTATATAATATATATAATTTTGAAATAAAATAAATGAAAAGAAAATATTGACCGACTAACTATTTACATCCTGAATACAGTACATGCAAATTTAATCCGTATTTTGTAAGGGAGTACTTTTATGCTATACTTGTGAAATAAAAATATATAATTAACACTATATATTAAAATAATAAAAAAACTATAAATACAGTTTCATATGCTATAATCATGAAACATGAAACAAACTAGACTAGGACCTGGGTTCAAATTCCTTTGCGATTCAGAATTCGAAGAGAAAAAAATATACATGCATGACGGTTCTAATTCACACGATGGAATATTTATATATTTACATTGTTTTATATCATTATATAAAAAAACACATGCAATGGATTAGCAAAATAGAAATCATTGATTTAGCATTATTCTCTCTTTCAACCATAACTTTAAAAAAAAGACAGATATGTACCATATAACATATAGATATGTAGATATGTAGACAGGTCGTGTTTTCGATTCCCACTCGACGTAATTAAATTTTAAATAATATGTTCATTTTCTCGCTCTGGCAACTAGGCAAATCGCGGCGTTGAATTCCACAATTCAACAAACAATGCCTCCAGAAAGTGGGGAACGGAGTGTCTTAACACTAAGTTCTCAAGTGCTCTCTGCTGACCCTGCTACATGTGGAATAAAGCGTGAAGCTAAAAGAATATGTTATATATATACCTGTACTAATAGGAGAAGGTCGATTCCTCGGCGCCGGTGGTTTGTTAAAAGTGGAGGACGCCATGCCATTCGTGGCGGGTGGTGAGGGTTCAGGGAGGCCATTTTTGATGTTATTTGTTGTCGTTACACCCGTTGTTGTTTGGACCTGCTTTGGATGTGGAAAACATTTTATGAGTTACGCCAATTAGCAAGTAATATGCCAAAAGTAATAAAAGAAACATAAGATTAATTCTGCCTATCCCGCTACACGGCAAAAGACGTGAAAATACTTATTTCTTTTTAATAATAAGTTTCCGCTACCTGTGGCCATTCAGCAACGGGCGTAGTAGCTGGAGACTGCTTGGCCGCCTTTGCTGCGTTTTCTATACTTTCTATAAGCGACTTGACTGACAGCCGCGAGTCTTGTCTGCTTACACCTGGAATCAATCAATTATAGGTTTTATTAAATATTTTGAGGCCAGTACTGGCACAAGCCTACAACTGAAATCGCGAAAGGTTGTGGGTTCCCACTCGAGGTTCCCTCCATCTTCACTGCTATATGAGGGATATAGCGTGAATATACGTCTGTCTGTTTTGATAATATTGTATAATAAGATAAAAAATACCTTTAGTCCGCCTGTGCGATGCTGCGGTCGCCATGATGTCTTGTAGGGACGCGCTGGTCAGCAGCGGCGGCGGCGTGGGGGCCTCCTCTGTACGGGGAGGCATAGCTAATGAAAATTATAGATATAGAAAATTATAGGTAGACTTAAAGGTTTGTTCGAATCTATAAAGTAAAAAATAATTTATTTTTTGTCTTAAGATTTTTATATAAAAATTTGAGATATCAATTTTTTTAGGTCTCTAATAAAATTATAATTTGGCAAAATATGGTGGTAACGTCGGACAAATAAAATGGTATGTAAAATAGCTTTTAAACTAGCTTTATGAGAGTCGATTATTAATTTATTGCCTTATTAAAAGTTTACATAAGAGAACAATATGTACAACAAATCACAGGAAATTCCACCGTCACCCTCAAAATAAATATAAATTAAAATAATTTTGAAAGCAATATGCATAAAATACATAATATTTACAAGCCAATTGATAATTGTATATCTTAATTTACCCAATATATCTATCGACACTGTCGATATATAACCAAAACAATAAAATAAGGAGTTAATGAACTGCGTCACTAATTACAAAAGTCATACACATATAACTAGACTAGTAATGTCGGGTAGCTTTGAAGATGATTCCTCACACACATGCATAGTTCGAAAAACATTAAGAGCTAAATAAAAAAAATACGGTACAACATAAAAAAGATGGATATAAATGGACATAAACGTATACAACGACCATCACCCGTACCGCCACCAAATGAACACAACACGACTCACACTTTACGGTTATTTACATTGACATCACACGGGAGCGGGGCGCTCAAAGCCGGACTTACGTAGAGGTCGAGAGGTCGGCGAGTCGTTTAACGATCTTATAGGATGCGATAGCCGCTTGTGCTCTAACGTCTTCCAGTGATACGTTTGTTTTCTATATCGGGGCAAAGAACCCGTGTATATATCAGGGTTGGGTGATTTTTGGTTTTGTAGCGACAATTTTCTCATAGGCACTTCTGGTCGAGCATCCAATGTGGAACTCTCTAAACTTTGGACAATGTCACCTATTGATCTAGTGGATTTTTTAAGTGAATCCGTAGCGCTAGGAGTTCGAGAAAGTGATATCACAGATTTTGTTATATGCGCCATTTCTTTTACAATTGTTGTGGCATCGTTTGATTTTTTGGGTCGTCCTTCATGTTTCTTTGTTCTTTTAGGTTTTCTGGGTACTTTTAGTAGTTCTTCTCGTGGAACATTTGCTAAATCATCCGCTAACATGGTGTTGCTCGACAGCTTGTCATCGTCTGCTATATTTATAGTTTGAGTTTGGCTTGCTGGCATTACCGGTTCTCCAATTTCCTCGTAATAATTTTCTGATTCTGTTGTTGTTAACGGTTGGTCAAAAGAAAGAAATGGATTTGTACTATGTCGTTTTGGACTATCCTCTTCAATAGCAGTATTTTGTTTAGCAAATGTCTGCGTTGTGTTGATGACGAATGGAACATTGTCTAAGGGTTGATAATATTGGTTGTCAATTAACCACTCAGGAGTTTTCGATAGCTTGCCAACAGTTTTTATTGGACTTAAAGATTTGTTTGGGCTTTTAATAGCCGTAGGAGATCTTGATTCATTTACATTTTCACTGGAATTTCCTTTCTTTATTGGAAGAAATGGCAATGGTTTACTTTTACTACGCTTCTGATATATTCCTTTCTTTCTGCTTTCAGAATCCTTTTCATTGTTTATAACCTGGTCAATGTCATTGTAATAAACCGTACTATTTTTACTTGTGTTGTTTGTGTCTATTTCTACAACACTAGTATTAGGTTTAAAAAATATTGGCTGTATTAAGACAGGGCTTAATATTACCGGAGACGATCCACCTTCGATATTAGAATTTAATATGTTGATTGGCGTTAAAAACGTATCTAATTTATTGCGAATTTTATTCTGTATCAAATTGGGTGAACTGTTTGAAGTTTTAATATTTGATAAATTTAGAGATGAAAAATCACTGACAGTGTGTATTTTTAGATGATAACTGACGTTATCATCTATTATCGGTTCAAGAGCTGGTTTTGTGTCACTAAGATCGATTTTTGTTTGTAATGCAGTTTTGACATTTGATTTGTCTACACACATGTCCGATTGTGAATATTTATTAATTAAATTAGTAAAATTTGTTTTTTCTACATTATTATCGTTTGCTTCTGAAATGGGTTGTGATATTTCTTTTTCTGCAATTTGAGCTCTATCAGGGTTATTTAAATCTTCTTGTGATAATTTAGGAACATGTGATACTATTTTCGTCTCATTTGTTTTCTCTGTAGTTTTATTATATAATTGTAAAACGCGATCCCTTTGTTTTACAGCATAATCTTCTCCTTTGAAAGTAGATAGACGTTTTACTGGTACGTAATTGTCTGCGACATCTTCATCTGGTAATGTAACTGCTTCCGTAGCTACTTTAGACAGACTAAGTTCCTCTTTCGGAATCAATGGCTGTAAGCTATCTTGATCATTCCCACTAATACGGTTTAGAGCCGCTTTGAAATTGAATTTTATTTCTTCGTTTACTCTTCTTAAATCCTTTTCTATTGGGTCATTTATAATATTTGTTAAAGGCTGAATAAATAAAGTCTCACTTTTAATTTTATTAGTTTTTATATCATCAGGGTAAGGGAATGGAAGTATTGCTTCCGCTTTTACAATTGGTATTCCTGTACATTTTGATTCATCTAACGAGTTGGTATGATCATCTGCGTTTGATTTACTAATTATTTTCGTTTTACTCTCTTTGTCGATTACATTCATGATATTGTTATTTGGTTCGAATGAAGTTACAAAAACGCTATCCGATCCCTCACTAAATAAAGAAGATCCACTAATATTGTAAGCATCGCCTAGGAATTCTATACTAGTAGCCTCTTTGAGAGCATCCTTGAATTCCCCATTTGCATGAAGATTATCTGTACTATAAGACTTAATTTTACCATTAAACATATTAGAGAGATTCTTGCCAAAAATAGTTTTATCTTTTTGTTTTTTCAAATTAATAGATTCAGACTTAGAAGAATGTTTAAAATTATTATTTTCTATAATATCGAATTCATCTAAAGCGTCCTGACGCGTAAGCTTTTGCAACGAAAAGTCAATAGCGTTTTGCCTCTTGAGTTCGTTGTTTTCAAAGGAAGGTAGGACAACTTCAGTTAAAACTTTATTTTTGTACTCATCAACACTGCCCGATGTGGATTTATGACTGTAATCGTCATTTGTTTCATCTGTTGTTACATTAAATATTTCAAATTTAAAATCTTTCGACTCAGAATTATCTAAATCTTTTCGACTTGTGTTACTATTTTGTTTGAAAAATGCTTGATCTACAAGACTAATATCTTTCTTTTCAACACTATGAACTCGTGACAAATATCGAGTTCTTATATTTTTAAACACTTCTTTGGAAGAACTATCACTGTTAGAGTCAAAACTTTCTGAAAGTTTCAACAAATTCTTTTCATCTGAATTATTTTGTGCGCTATCCACAGATTCTTGTTTGTCAATACCTGTTTTGATACATCAAATTATGATTAGACAATTTGCATAAATTATATACACTTTTCATTTAGATGACACAGTTAGTTGTATGGCTGCGACTACAATTCAAAGCCTTACATAGAATTAGTGCGTGATAATGTTGTTAATTCTGCTAATTCATCATTTTTATGGCATCATTTTATTTTATATTTATATCACATGCAATATCTAAAACTACTAAAATGCATGGAACACTAAAACTTTTTTCAACTGTGTTCATAACCAAATACCTATTGACAAGACAGTCCTATGCAAAATAATGCTAGTAAATATTTTAGGCAATTTTGAACAAATAACATAAATTAATTTTATTTTTTTAAAGCAAATAACATTAATTAGCGAATATATTAATCAATAAACATTCTAAGATAAAAACAAATGAAAATTGCCTAAACTCAAACTAGCAAAATATAAAGAAAAAATTAAAAGACATGCTAGATCATCATTCAAATTACATTCCAATCATTCCATTCACTCACCTTTCAAGGAATGTGAATGTATCTGGTCTTCCAACAGTCGAATGCGGTCCCTTGCTATCTTGTTCTCTGAGACGAGCCTTTCAAGTTCTCTTTGAGCTTCAGTTTTAAAATCATTCGCAACTCGGACGGTCATTAGTAAGTCGCTTTGGAACTGTTTCCATTCAGTTTCCTGGAGGTGAAGAATGAGTTTTATGAATTATTTATGTATATAAAAAGCTTGCCAATATCCATATTATAAAGTTGAATATATTATTTCGCTAAATTCGCTAATCTTAAAAATCTTTGGCTGGAATTAATGTTTTTATACCGGATAGTTCATTTATGGAGGGAGAAATGTAGAGAAATATAGTCTATATTACGTTGCGTTAAACTTTCGAATTGAGATGTTATCCACTGTACCTGCGATCAGAATTACCACGGACACTTACACGACGGACAAAAAAGCTTAATTATTTAAAAGATTTCACTCCACATAGAATTTAAAAATAAAAAAAAATAAAAACAAACAGTATATAGACTCACGTCTCTCTCGCGGTCGCGCGACACTTGCGCGAGGCGGGCGCGCGCGTCCTGCAGCTGCCGCTCGAGGTCAGCCGCGCGAGCGAGCGCCTCGCCCGCGCGACTCATCAGCGCCAGCTTCTCATCTGTGGCCACTTGCACCTTCATTGTAAAATCGTAAGTGTTATAATTATTGACACATTTTGTTGTCTCGCAGGATTTAATATTTTACTTATAATTTACAATAAAATAATATACTAAAATTATTTAAAAAAAATATGTAAACATAGTAATGAAATAATATTAAAAATTACTTGTATTTGCAGCTCAGACGTGTTCTCTTGCACTGTCTGCAGCTCTCCCTGTAGCGCGGTCTTTTCTTGTCGCAATTGCTCCATTTGGAATTCTAATTCTGAGATCGTTGATTTGGCATTATTTCGTGATACCTGTGAAAAAAATATTGCACACCATAGTTACAAATATACAATTCACAAGAACATAACAAAATTATAAACTGCAAAAAGGCGGAATGGAAGTTTGTATTTGTAAGACACTTGAACTTGATAATTGAGACAAAGTGCAAATTAAAATTTCTGCGCTCTAAATTACTTGCTAGCTGACTGCTAACGTGATAGCTATGAGTTCGATTTCAGCACTTGGAACACGTCACAAAAATGTATACATTATATATGTAAAAAAATATATAATTTGAATGTAAAGTTTAAAGGCAAATTCGATTTCGCTACATTTAAAATATAAAAAAATAACAAAATAACTAACGAGAGCATCATCATGCATTCGCCTCGCGTCGTCGTGTGCGCGGTCGAGCTGCCGCTGCGCGTGCGCCAGCCGCTCCGCAAGTGAGTGTGCGCGCGCTGCTGCTGCTTCCGCTTCCCGACGCGCTGCTGCTGTCGCTGCTGCTTCCGCTGCTGCTGCGCCTTCTGCTGCACCTGCCAGCTGGAATAAGGGATAATCATTATTATAATGGATTATTTGTGTATATCTTTGAAATATAAAAGTTAAAAGAAAATGAAAAGTTCTTTATTGCAGATTAAAATTAATATTAAACATTTAAAATTATACATAGACACAACAATGTTAAGACATGTGGTTTCAAGTTTTATGTGCAAGTAGCTGTCCAACAGGACTCAATTCTGCAGTTCATTTTATGAAACCAGGAATATTTTTTAAGTTTTTAATTAAAATATTGATATAAATTGTATTTCAAAATAACTCATTAGAAACGAAGTTGTCGTTTCTCAAAGTCAGTGCGTCAAAATTTTTATACATTTCAAAATAGTTTCTTTCATAATAAACTATTTATCTACTCACATATTTTAATAAAATAAGTCTCTTTATCTTTATATTCAATAGAAAATCCCCAATACCTGTGCATTAGCAGCTGCCAGCAGGTCCCCGAGGGTGGTGACTTGGTGCTGTCGTGCCGCCGCTGCTTCTCGCGCCGCGGCCGCCTCGCGCTCCCAGCGCACGCGCTCCCCCTCTGCGCGCTCCTGGGAGGTTTCTAGCGACCTGGGGATATGTTTTTTTTTTGGTTTACGCTGTATTCCGTAAATGATAGGGTAGGTAGAGAGAACATTGGAACTGAACTGAATCCATAGCATCTCGAAAATTTACCAAAATATGGTTCACGTTTTTTCCTGTATAGCGAAGTAGGAAGACAGAACCTAGTGTTAAGACACTCCGTTCCACTCGCATCGCCCAATATAAATAATAATACAAAAAATAATAGTGGAGAGTTATAATTTTATCTATGTTTAAAATTTGGAATTACTAATTACGATTATTTATTTAAAGGTAATGAATGTGTTTAAATTTTAATAATTTCATACAGATATTGTATCGATAGCGACAGTGACCCTTAGCTTTCATTTGGTAATATAGTAACATGCACACTAACCTAATTCTCTCAGTTAATGCTTCATTTTCTTTGGTTTTCTCTTCTAACGCCGACTTTGTTTCCCTCAGCTCGGCCTCAAGCTCCTCTTGCTTGCTTATCAATATTCGCCTTTCTTCTTGAGACCCCTGTGACATGAAATTATTAGAATGAACAACCAAATATATTTTAAAAAGCACTTCTCATATTTAAAACGATACGCTGAAATCGAAATATATAAAATAAGCCCCAAGAACGTAATTTCTTTAACTTTGGAAAATGTAAAGCGATGTCTAGTAAAATTAACTTTAAATGGCCAATTTATACTTTTTTTTAATATCACGATGTATCTCTCTCGATGTAACCTAGTGTTAAGACACTCCGCTCCCCACTTAACGCCGAATTCTGGAAGCATTGCGTGTTAAATGGTGGAACTCAACGCTGCGCTGTGCCTCGATACCAGAGCAAAGAAATCATTATGAAATATTTCATTTCCACAAGTGGGAATCGAATCCGCAACCTGTCCCAATAAAAGTCTCACGCTTGCGCCCCTGCGCCACGACTGGCTTCTTATAAATGTGTATAATGTTTACTTACTTTTAAGACAGCCAACAGCTGTTGGTCAGCGTCACCGGACACCACTGTTTCAGGCTCGACGTCTTCCCGCATCAGCAATTCTTGTAATGTGTCAACCTGTAATAATAATAAATTTTAAAAAATTCAACTTCCCGCTGTATCCCACATTCAGCAAGGAATGCAGAAGGATAAGTTACTAAACACGTTTCAGTTTCCTCTGCCTACCCTACAAAATACAGGATACTTTCTTATTCGTGATTTGATCGACAGATTCTTAATAACGTCCCTCAAAGTAGGTTCCCTCTGCTACATGCGGGATACAGCTAGAAAAATATTTTAACGATTTTTTTACAATAATACATATTTGTTACTTAAATAATTGAAATGTTCGCAACAACCATACCTTAGTGCGGCTGTCTTCCAGTTTCTCAGTTTGCCGACATAGGGACTCGAGCAGGACCTGCTTCTCATCGGCCAGTCGTTCGTTGTCGGCGTGCGCGTCGGCCAGTTGGGATTGCAAGTCGGCAAGTTCGGCGAGAGTCGCTTGGAGTTCTTCGCTTGTACTAAAAATAATCAATTTTGTTTGTTTTAATTTAATTAAGTTATTAGATAAAATTTGTAACTTACGAAGAATAATCTGAAAAATGAGTTGATAATGTTTAAGTAGCATAACATCTTCTTATCAAATTATTTTGAATAAACGGATCTTCCATAGATTAGCTTAAAATAAACAAGAATTTTAAAACTAGAGATTATTTCAAAAACTAGCAAAACAATTCCTAATAAATTTTAATTAGTACCTATATTTATCTTTTAACATTTTTAAAACATTACTTTTTTGTTCCAAATTTCGAATTGTTCTTTGAAAATTCTCTCTACAGACATCCATCTAATCTCTTTCAAGAAACCTGATAAGAACATATAGCTTAATGGGCGAGCTTAGATGAATTCAAAGGGGTGCGGGTTCGAGTGTGGCCATGGTAAAATATTTATACCTGTTTCAATATTTACCTATAATGGTGTTCCTCCATCTGCAGGATGCGGTCCTGCAAGCAAGCGACGGACACCTCGCTGAGCGACGACGACGAGTGCTTATCCCACTCCGGAGTGCTCGCGTCGCCGCTGTCGCCTTCTCCCTGTTTAATACATTTATATTATTAACAATTATATATTTTTTCGATTCCAATTGTAAAGTCTTCGCGTTTGTATATTTAAAAAAGAGGAGAGTTTCTCGTAATATAGTATTCTACTTATTATTCTTTCTATATAAAGGAAATAATGCTCTATAAAGAAATCCTAAAATAACTTTTTACATTTTCTCATATTCTCTTTGATGTAACGAAAGGAAACTATATAATGATCGATCATTTGACGCTACACAGTAAGTATTTGGGGAACCGTCTTCCAATCATTATGAAACATCACTTATTAAAACTGTTCGATACATTCATATTTCTCTTGAAAATTTTTGTTTACTGCAACCAAATATGGTAAGTATGTCATATTTTATTTAGTTTCACGCTGTCATCCATACATAGCAGGCTTAGGTAGGCATGGGGAACCTGGGAACACACACAAAAGTAAAGCCGGGACACTTCCGGTCCCCACTTTACTTCTGGAGGCCTACCACCTGTGGGAATCGAACCCAGAACCTCTCGCGTTAATAGTTGCATGTTTCTTCACCTGTAACACTAGCGGTTATTAATATCTAGAATGCACTGGTTTTATTACACAAGATATCAATCTAATTATCATAAGCCGATTGCAGATCTTTATATAAATCTAATTTAATGTATTAATTGTTATCGTATATACGGAAATCGCGCTAGTGTCGAGTCAAAGCTCGGGGTTGATTTCCCCCACTTGAAACGCAATGCCTCAAAAGTGGAAAACGGGAGGGTTTTAATGGGAACGGAGTGACTTAACACTAGGCTAACCTCTGGCTATCCTGCTGTATATTGGAGCCATCGTAAAGGTCATTTTCATTTCTTCACTCTGGTAAGAGCGAGACAAATACGACAGTGCGTGGGGAACGGAGTTTCTTAACCTCCCTTGCGAATATATATTTCGTAATACAAGATGAAACTAAAAATAAAGAACAAGCAAAACATGCACAACAAAATGTCTCACATTATGAGCTAAAGCAATCGAAGCCGGCGCCGACGAGTGCATACGCCGCGGCGCCGGCGCCAGCAGCAGCTGTCGCTTCTCACTGTCGGACAGCGGCGAGTGGGCGACGCCCCGCAGGCGCGCCCGTAGGGCTCCATTCTCGTCCGCGAGACGCTCGAGCGCCGATTCCCGTTCTGAATCCTGACTCTGGAATATAGAGAATAGTTTTTTTTTTTTGCCTCACGCTGTATCCCGCGTGTAGCGGGATAGGCAGACGGAGCTTAGTCTTAAGACTCCTCGCTCCTCATTTTCTGCCGAATATTAGAGCCAAGAAGTTCGTGGCGGTGGAGTTTCGTGATCTATCAGAAATTCAGCAATTACCTTCATTCGTTCGAGTTCCGCTCGCAGTCTGTCGGCTTCGCCGGCTCGTTCGAGCAGCTCGTCCACCCGAGCTTGCAACTGCGCTCTCTCCATTGCACTCGCTTCTAGTTCCCTCCGAAGAGATTCTAACTCCCGAACACCAGATGTGAGAGATGCCTACATATAAAAAATACTTTACATATAATAGTACTTTTGGGTTATATGTTTTAATTAACATTTGTTTAATTAATGAAAACAAAACAAATTAACTTTTTTAAAACATGTTACTACACTTATATAATTTTTATTCACTCTAGTTTAGGCGAAAGTAATGGCGGGAAAGTTACCATTATGTTATAATTCAGGTGGAGTACGTTTACATAAGCCGTTATCTTATTCTATTTAAGTAAATAAACAAAGACTCACCTCAGATGGTACTCTGGCCCTCAACTCGACTTCCTGAAAGCCCGGCATATGATCAGCATTCAGCGTAACTGGCAAGCTGATGCACTCTTGGGATCCCCTATCGTCTACGGAACCCGCCCCCAACTCCTCCGCGCTGCCATAATCATGAGCCCTGACCGGCCCATCCTCGTACTCCAAGCCCTCTCTCAATTCAGGGTCTTCTAACACAGCATTATTATTCCCCAAATCCTTCTTTTTGTGCGCTTTGTGAAGTTTCTCCTTAGACCCAAATATTTTAAGTGTCTTCTCTCTGGCCGGAGCGACTTTGTGGTGCTTGGAGTCGAGGCTGGAGACAGACGGAGCGCCCTTCAAGGTGGACTCCTGCTTCCCCTGGCTTGGTCCTCTACGAAACAATGATTTGAACTTCATCATCTTGCTGGTTATTTCATATTCGTTATCGTATCACTAGTCGATGTGTTTGCATATCGTAACGGTCACCGCGTCCGCTGTTGTGTGATCGGAATTATTATTCTATTGTTTAGGGTCTAGCGAGGAACCTCCACATTAGCATATAAAAGGTCCTATCGAGGTCATGTCTAAGCATGGAATACCTCCAATGAAAAGTTTTAAGAGTATTCGATACGGAAAGAATGAAAACCAGTTTCGTTTAGAAATTAGCGTGACCTTTAAGGTTGTCAAATGCTTACTCGGAGTCTATATTTTTTTTACATTTTTGAAGACATTCCACACGTAATAAAACGTATAAAAATTTGAACGCAGCGGAAATTGAAGCCGCGCTCTTGGCTTGAACGGTTTCCAAGAAGCGTGGGTTCAAATCCCGTAATACATTCAAATTTTAATATGTTTTCTAAAAAGTATTCGGTCTATAGTTTGTTTTACAAGATCATTAAGTTAGTTCGTGAGACGACTTTGAAAGGACGTCACTGTTTTATTTGTTTTACGAAAATAAACTGTTATCCTTATCAGTGCATATCATAGAGTTGTTACGTGATAAAGCATGGTCGCGTAAACACGTGGATATTGATTGTCGACATTCACAAATAGCATTTACTAGAAATTGTAGAAAATATTAAAGATGAATGAAATTACTAGAGGCCAGTATTGGCGCATGAACGCAATATGTGACTGTAAACACGACAGGTTGTGAGTTCGATTCCCACTCGAAGAAAATATTTAATATTTTCATTTCTTCGCTCTGGCGTCGAGACAAAGCGCGGCGTTGATTTGGGGATCGATGTGTTTTAACACTAGGTTCCCTCTGCCTGCCGTGTTGTGTGCGGGATACAGCGTGAAGCTGATTTTGATTTATTTTATATCACGCTAACACAGTAAAGTACTTGTTCATATCATTTCTACGATATTCTACCTGGTCTATATTATTTGCCTGACATGCAAATATCATAGCTATCATAGCTTAGGCTGGTACTGAATCAACTAATTGCTACTGCCGACAATTTACTATAAGCAAATTTAATGATATAGATAAAACATAAGTATATAGAACTTGCATAATACGTACAGATAACAGACATGTTTATTATAATATTTTCGAGCTTAACTGAGGCCGTCATGGCGCAGAGGCAGAAGTGTGAGTGTAACGCGACGGTTGTGGCTTCCATCCCCACTCGACCGAATGTGTTACTATTTTCTTAATAGAAATTATTTATAAAATTATTTATATAATCTTAATATAATAGAATGTTTATTAATATTTTCATTTCTTCGCTCTTGCACCAAAGCATGAGCCCGGCGTTGATTAACGCCACTCAACACGCAATGCCTCGAAAAATTCGGCGGAAAGTGGGGAACGGAGTGTCTTAACACTAGGTTCCCTCTGCCGACCCTGTTAAATACGGGATACAGCGTTACGTTGATTTTTTTTAACAGAAAAAAGAATAATATATTAATATAACCGGTATTTGATTAAGATAACATTATACAATTTGTGCACAGTAACTGTTCATTAATTACCTACAAATGATCATCAAGAATTAGTTCTAGAGTTAAAACTTTAAGCATCACTCGTAATGCATCAATTGTATCGATATAAAATTAAAATCAACTAAATAAGCAAAAAATAGTAATGGTCTTAATTTTCTCAGTTAGTTACTAGTCTTATAAATATCATTTTGAGAGACACCAGAGCGAAGAAATGAGAATATTAATAAATAATTTAATTCGTAAATGATTCCCGCGAATAGTAATCGAACCCAAAACCGTCGTTTACAATCACACTTAAACCATGTTATATTTGAATATTTAGTAAAATCTCCATAACACATACAAATTGAATTACAGACACCGTTCATCAATTCACCCGCAAGCCCCATTCACTGTCCCCTGCGTGCAAACAGAGGGGACCCACTGACCACACCCTAGAGCCCTAGACTCTTTTATTATATATTGTTAGTAGTGTTTCTATTAAAGGTTTATCTTTTTATTGTTACATTTATTTTGTGTTCGGTAAAGAATAAACGATTAAGTAAAGTTATTCCTATGTAAAATCCAGTTTTTAATGTGAAATATAAAAAAAATAATAAAAATTACTAGAAAAATATATACTGTTATGTTATTTTTTACTAATAATAAACTGTTATTGCTGGAATATAATAACGTAAAAGAATTAAAAACAATAATGTTTAAGATGTTTGTCTGTGCCTTTGTTCACGCTCATAAACGGCTTGACTGATTTAACTGTAATTTTCTCTATTACATTTTAACAAATTTCCCTTTAGGTTATAAATAAAAAAGTTATACCAAGTTTTCAAGTTATCATTAGGTTTATAAATAAACAAGTTATAACTTTTTAAGTAATTTTGTTAAAAAAAATCGGATTAGTAAATTAATAAACATAGTTCAAGCGGGCGAATCCGCAAGCGGTTATCGCTACTCGCTAATATGTTCTAAATAATATAAATAACAGTTAAAAAGGACAAATTTGTAACACAAAATACTGTTAGACAGACCATATTTGATAATCTTGTAATGGTTTACGTTTACCTTAAATAGTAAATACAATTAAAGATCAAATGTTATGTACGGCCATGATCTGTTTTAATGGAATCGATATATTTATAAGTACCCCTATGTAAGAAAAATAATACACCCACAGTATTATATTACTAGAGGCCCGTGCGGCTACGCCCGCTTGAAATATATGTATGTTTATTTAAGTGTATTTAAAAAAGAACCGACCAAGCGCAAGTCAGACTCGCTCACAGAGGGTTCTGTACCAATTCTAGGAACTTTTGTCGAACTAAGTACCTACTTTAAATTGACATAACTTTTTTATTTATGAACAGATTGTAATAAAATACACCTAAGATGTTTTCGGAAGATTGCCAGAATCCAATAGTGAAAACTTCATCTAACTCGCTTAAGCCAATTCTGAGATACTGGCCCTCTTACGATTTTATTATAAGTATAGATAAGCCGATATTAAATATATCATAAGGTAATAAATGCCAATAGAGGCCAGTTGTGGCACAGAGGCTTGCTTCCCATATAAGGAAATGAAATATTTAATATAATCCTTTCCTCGCTCTGGTTTCGAGCAAAAAAAAGCAAAGCGCGGCGTTGAGCTCCGCAACTCAACACACAATACCTCCAGAATTCGGGGGAAAGTGAGGAGAGGAGTGTCTTAACACTGGGCACTCTCTGTCTACCCTGCTACTTGCGGGATACAGCGTGAAGTTAAAAAAAGAATAATAATAATAATAAAATAAAATAAAAGTCAGTGATCTTCTAATGATTTATAGTGTTAGTAGTGGTACGAGTATATGTATTATAAATATACAAACATAACTACGAGAGAAGATAGACGAATAAATCTTTATAGATTCAATGCGTTTGGCGCTGCTATTGAATGGCATGCCTCTATCAGCGGAGGTATCGCCTGTAGGGTGACCATCAAACCATGATAATATAAAATATATGTATGGAAAACGAAAAAGCTCTTTTTTTTAGCTTCACACTGTACTCCACACACAGTAGGGAAGGTAGAGGGAACTTAGGAAACTCATATCAAGATAGTACGTTTTCAATTTTCCGTCGAATTCTGTAGACATTGCAAATAAACTATCGTCATTTGGTTTTTGTTATTTTAATTTAACTTTTTACTAAATATATATTTTTTAATGTATAATTTAATATTTAAATTAAATTCAATATTAAATTGGTAAAATATTAATGCCAAAACATAGGTATTACAAGTCACTTTTTAGAACGCTCCGTTAAAACTTTTTATACGTATTGTAAAAAGTATTTTTGTTTCGCAAGTGTGGAACGACACTTTAAAATGTTCAAAATATTACAACAGTACGAAATTATGAAAATAATTAAATAACAAATAATTATTATTTATATTTAAAAGTCACATGGCCACTGTGAAGCTAGGAATGGGTGAACGACCAGCCGTGGCCGCGTAGCTCCGCCAGATCCAATATGGAAGCTTGGATTGCATTTACTTTACTTTTTTTTTCTTTTTTAGTACTTCTTGCAACGAGTGTACAGTTTTTAAGTCTAGATCAATAGGTCGTTTTATCGTCTTGTAGATATTATAACATTTTTTACGTATTAAAAGATGCTTTGCAGAAAGAATTATACTAAACAATATTTATTTTTCTGTTTATAATATTGTAAATATTTGTTTAAGTAATAAAAACAGACACATGGTTTACTAAATGATACATTTACTTTTGAAATTGACATTATTTTTTTTAATGGAACTTTAGTTCGTAATATTACAAGAAACTTAAATAATAAAAAAGTAATTATTATTACTTAATAATACATATCTTACTAGACGCACAGATTTACATTTACTGACATCAAAATAAACTAATTACTATTTTATCCAAGGAAAATAAACACTAAATTTGTAATTTAGAAAGACATTTAAATAAAATTCCATCAAAACCTAAATATTAAATGAAATTACTGGAATTACTACTGTAGATATTATGAGGATATTATCAATTCGCTGAACTTTCTACATAAAATGGCGACTGAAGGCAATATCGGTATAAACTACTTTCGTGTATAAAAACTATTTTGACACATTAACACCGTTAAAAACCAGTACCGGCACTCACACCACTTGGCACTCGATCTAAAACTTGGAATGTATAGCCCAATTCCACTATAAAGTTTATCTTTCTTATTGCTTATTATGAGAAACTAGTATTTACCGGCGGCTTCGCCCGCGCGTTCAAATGGATATAATTAAGAGTAGTGTCATCCACACATTCAGTATAACGGGTTACATAGAAATGGGCCAATAGACTAACCAAAACAAAAAAAAAACCAATTCGAACCGATGATAGTTCCTGAGATTAGCGCGTTCATCCAAACAAGCTTAAATTTTTTATAGTATTAATATTATTATTATCCACACCGATTTCGGCGATGGCGACTTCTTGCATGTCTCACTTTATTTTACTTTATTTTTGGTGGGTTCTTATGTGACTCGCTAAGCCGAATTTTCTAAGTATTAATATAGATAGTATATTAAGACTATTTTATATGAAGATATTTTCCATTCATTCGATTCGTTTCATTTTGTGGGTTGAACTGTTTACAAATACAAACAACAGTCGTTAAGGAAAGATAATATTTAAAACAACACTAAGTGACTTGACCGATATCGATATCTAAATAGTATAATAACAAAATATTATCTTAGAATACAGATAGAATCATCAATCAAATAAATATATATTTTTTTAAATAAAAAGAAAAAAAATAGCAAGCAATAAAAAAAATATATTTGTAAATAAGCCCAATGTTTTTTTTATATAAATTCAAAATTAAAAACAAAACAATTTATTTAGAATACAGATACAAACATCATTCAAATATTTATATATATATTTTTTAAAAAATAAAAAGAAAAATATATCAAGCAATAAAATATTTTTTATTTGTAAATAAATAAACACAATATTTTTTTTAATAAATTCAAAAAAAAAAACAACTATTTATAAGAAAATTTTTGCTAGAAGATGACGTTCAAAGTTTCTACAGCATAATATTCAATTCAAATGATAATATACGCATAACTCACATGCTTCTACTATTGTATAAGTACAATAGATACTTGACAAGGCCTCGCATCAATAATTGATATCGTATAGTATAGTATGCCAAAATAAAATGACCACTTATATGAATCATACAATTCAAGGATTCCTTCTGGAATTTCGGAAATAAACTTTAAATACTTTTCTTTTATCAGCTTCACGCTTTGTCCTGCAGGGTAAGCAATGCTAGCCTAGTGGTAAGACACTCCCTTCCCCAACACCATATTAAATTTTATTAAATATTTCATTTCCCCGAGTACGAATCAAACCATGCTTTAGCGCCATGATTCACTCACTTCACTCAAATTTAAATAACTAATTATTATTTTTAATTATCACTTACAAGTGAGAGTGTGTTACGGATTTTATCCATTAATTTGACACCTAAGCACGTTGGCAAACATTGAGGGCGGACTTCTGTGATATCGTCAAAGACCAAGTCTGGGCACCAAAAGTGGGTTCCAAACTCTAAAAGGAGAATTGGCAAACCAAAACTGAGATGGCGAGACGAGCTGGACCATTACTAATAGACCAGAGTGGTAGAAGTGGAGGGAGGCCTTTGCCCAACAATGGGACAGTATAAGCTACGGGAAAAAAATGAGAGTAGAGTATCTTTATAATACTTTAGAAATGTCATATTTCAGTTGCTATGAATATTATATTATTTATAGCATTAGAGTTAAGCCACAGTTCTGCGGTTGATCTCTGTGTCCATTTACAGTCTTATTTACATACCTAAGGTTTACTCATTGCTTTACTTCTTCCATATTATTAACAAGGGTCATATTATCATAGGTCAAGTAACCGCTTGCTATAATTTATCTTTGATTAATAATTAATATCTTCCATTAATTAATGTGCTGTGCGAAGAAATTAAGAATAACTATAAAATTAAATAATCATGAAAATAAATTGTTTCCTATTAATTTGTTTATTTTTTTAGAATCGATAGCTAAAGCATTTGCGTTGCACACTTTTGATTAAATTACCTTTTTTTAGCTCACTCTGTAATGCGCAAACGCAGAGGAAGCCTGGTAACCTAGTGATAAGACACTTCGTTCCCATTAAGACACATCCGTTCCTCAGTTTCCTACTGAAATTCTGGAGGCATTGCGTGTCAAGTGGCGGAACTCAACGACGCGGTTTGCCTCGTTATCAGAGAGGCAATTCAAATGTTAAATATTTAATTTCCTCGAGTGAGGAGGAATTTGTTTGATATAGAAGTATAGAGGTAATATATACACGTTTCAAATTTTACAAGTTTTAATATTTAAATGTAAATGTTTGATAAATATGCAAATAACCTTCCAAAGTACGAATGTTGAGAATATAATATATTTTTATATATAAAATATATAAGTATACGAAATAATTGTGTAATAATTGTATGAATAACAATTGAAATTGTTTATAACAGCAAAGCCATGGTAATTTTCAGCGTGACTAATGTACCCTACACTTCGAAAATCCTACCAAATTGAAAAATACAAAATTACAAGCGATTAGTATTAAATACACCGACTCGTGAACGCATTCGGTTAACCTTGTTTCTGCGAACAAACACATCCTTGGACCGCAGTTGGGCAAATAGTTGTTATCGAATATCGCCTATTGGTTGGTGACGTGACGCATTACTTTAGTAATTCATGAAATATAACAACAATATGTTATATTTTTGTTTTTGCATTGTTTTTTTGTTAGGAAAATGAGGGATTCGTTAAATCAATGTGTTTGTTTTCAGCTTCACGGTGTATCCCGCAAGTAGCAGGGTAGGCGGACAGAGCCTCGTGTTAAGACACTCTGCTCCTCACTTTCTGCCGAATTCTGGAGGCATTGAGTGTTGAATGGCGAAACTCAACGCCGCGTTTTGAGAAAAAAAAAATATTCGTTAATAAACTAAAATATTAAATATTTCCTAGAATGGACACCGAACCCACAACCGTTTAATCAATCGCGATTTCCTTAGTACGGGAATTGAGATGTTAATGAAATGTACAAATATTAACAGAAGAAGTAAAAACTGCTTAAAGTACTGCATGAACATAAAATTAACAAAAAAGACGGAATTTTGCTAAACTAATTGAAAACAAAAAAGTTTACATCTAAGGATACCTACGTCATTTTATTAAAGTTTTATCATATAAAAATCTACGAAGCTAATTAGAAAACAATAGGCGCAGGCGCACCCTCCCACGAACCGTACATACGCAAGTACAATGTGCAAATTATACAATATTTTTAACCGACTTCTGTAAGAAAAGGAGGTTATCAATTCGACTGTATATTTTTTTTATTCAACGTAACTTGTTTAAGAAATATATAATAACTAGTGGGCCCGGACGCGGCTACGCCCGCGAAAATATAAGCCTAAATAATTAAAATAAGTTAAAAAATAATA
>JAKRZM010000223.1:153395-179876 GCA_036379175.1 Heliconius cydno galanthus
GCGGTTTGGCCCTGATTGCGTAAAAGACAGACAGACAGACAGACAGACAGACAGAGTTACTTTCGAATTTATAATATAGGTATGGATAGCATTATTATTATAATAGTTAACAATTTTGACGGAGCTTAAAGAGAACGTATGACTCAGTTTCCTAAATGAATATTTTTCTTTTCTAAGTGTCAAAAATATATGATATATTGTTTTTTTTTGCTTCATGCTGGAGCCCGTATATAAAAATATAGAGAGAACGTGGTTTAAAGACGTTACAGTCGTTACAGATGTTAAAGGTATGGTATATTATTGCACTACTATAGCATCCCCATAATTACAGATTTTTTTTAACTTTCACGCTGCATCCCGCAAATAGCGGGAAGGAAGGAGGAAGCCTAGTATTAAGACAATACGACAATCCGTTCCTGTTGATACTTAATTAGTCTAAAAACTAAAAATTATAATATATTTGTATTATAATTTTAAGTTAAAAAAAAAGAAATCGGAAACACACGTTTCGACAAGTAATTCAAGTCACAAACTCTGTGCATTCAATAGCTGAAGTGTTTTACTTTCCCCTATACTACACGCGGGCGTTACATTTACATGCGAGTGATTATGAGCCGTGACTTATTACGCAACAGTGTGTGAATAAGATTCGTTTTCAAGTATAAAGTACTAAGGTTCGATTCCCACTCGAGTAAATGACAGTTTTAATATTTTCATTTCGTCGCTCTGGTGTCGAGGCAAAGCGCGGCGTTAAGTCCCGCCACTCAACGTGCAATGCCTAAATAATTTTGCGGAAAGTGGCGGAGACATCAAATTATGTTTAAACTGGATTATTCAAACTAAAAAAAGGTTGAAGAATCTATTAATTATATTTTTTAATTGATATTAAATTAAATTACATCTTTACGTCAACTCAACTGATTTTAAAAAGAGTTAAGTACTTTATTTAAAAAAATAATTATACAATGCTATAAAGGGCCCAAATATGTGACAATAGAATTAACATTATTTTAAACACGTCACATATTTCGTTTTCACAGTTAAGGAACTTCCTTTGTCGTTCGACACACAGACCCACAGAGTGAGCCAAGTTAAAAGTTTATACAAACATAACATAACATAGCTTCACGCTTTATCCCTAGCGGGGTAGTCAGAGAGAATTTAGCGCTAAATGCTACGGTATCTACATACCTCTTTCGCCTCGTCCCACTATCATCAACCTCTTCATACATGCCCTCCGGGGGATCCCCATGCTTTTAAACCGACCTCTTCAGAAAAGGTGGTTATTACGTGACCTTCCCGTATGATCCAGTAACTTTGATACTGTGTTTTCGAAGTTTAACCGAGGTATCCCCCAAAGTTAAATATTAAACTTTAAAAGTTTTTATTATCAGTTTTTATTATGCATTCAGGCGACGTTAGAATGTGTCTAATTATCACATACAAGCCGGCACTCATACGTTCTAGTGGAAAAACAAAGATTGCTACGTGAGGCGATGTGAATAGATGAGATTGTAAGATAAAATGTAGTACCTGATGAGAAATATATTACCTTCTTTATATATATAATTTGTTTAAGCATCACGTTGCACAGAGGGGGAACCTAGGAAACCTCCCATTAAGGACACTTCCGTTCCCCTACTTTCCATCACATTTTGGATTCATTTCGTTGTTAGTGGCGGAACTTAACGCTGCGCTTTGCCTCGTTTAACAGAGCGAAGAAATGAAAATATTCAATATTTTATTTCCTCGAGTGGAAATCGAACTCACAACCTGTCGTGGTTATAGTCGCGCTTGTGCCCCTGCGCCACGACTGGCCTGCTATATTAATGTACAGAACATTTTACAATATGTAACAAATTATGAGGATATATAAATTGATATAAATTAGAATATTTCTTAATCATGAGACTGTTTAATTGGTATAAACAGATCAAAGCTTATTGGCAATTATATTCTATAGAACTGATTCTCCAAAAAATATAGGTATATGTATATTACAGAAAAAATATTAAAAACTATAATATTTAAATGTAAAGCCGTTTCTCAAATACCAAATAATTTATGAAAGTAATACGACTAAACGACGACGACGAATAAATAACGACCATTACAAGCGTTCAGTAAGTTTTTGTTACAAAACTATTGCAACGGAAGTATGGGGTACAAAAGGATACTATAGAAAGATCGCCAGATGCATCTCATAGATCAATTCGATACGTACGAAACATGCACATGTAGGTACATGACGACATGCCTTTAAAATGATCTCTTCTGGTTTATCAAATCTTGAACTTGTATCTATATATATAAAATCGAAAGGTCACTCACTCATCACGAAATCTCGGAAACTACAAGTGCTAGGAATCTCAAATTTTGCATAGGAGTTACTTATAGGACGTAGGTGCTCGCTAAGACGGGAATTTGCAATATTCGATTTCTAAGGGGTTGTTTTTGGGGTCGAAAGTTTGTATGAAACTTCGTTACTACAAATGGTAGGAGTCTCAAATTTTGCATTGACGTCACTAGGACGTAGTCATGGAAACAGAAATTAATAATATCGTTCACGCGGGTGAAACCGCGAGCGGGCTGCTAGTTATAGAATAAAATCTGGCTAAATTCCTTGCTGTAGATATTTCTCACTCATTATCAGATTAATTTCCCACTCGAGGGCATGAAATATTGTTTTTTTCATTTCCTCGTTCTGGTGAAAAGGCAAAGGGTGGCGTTGAGTGCCGCAACTCTCTGAGTTGAGCTTTATCTATGCGAGATACAGCATGAAGTTAGAAAACAATATTTAGCTATGAAAAACCTAATTACTAGATAAGTATTTCTTTAAGCTAAAAACGTTATATTAGCTTCATGTATATGGCCAAGTAGGTAGAGAGAAACCAGTTAAGACACTGTTTCGCCGACGCTACCTAATTTACGAGACCTACCTTTGTACCTAACTACATCCGATGCATTTTCTATATTTTTTAACGAGAACCAAATAGGAAAAAAAGCTTGAGAAGTGTTACACTCACAGCCAGACCACATTCTGAGGATGCTCCAATTATGGAGTGAAACAAGATTCAATGCACAAACAAATAATAGAATGTACAGACTTCCTTTAACGGAATTTTTGCAAGGCTTTAGAAATTACATCGCAAAGTAATTCTTTAGTCTGTCAGTTTATGCCAAAATAATTTTGAAGATATCTATCTTGCTATTAAAATAAAAGTTAAAACAAAATGTTTTTATTTATCTATTTTAAAAGTGTTTGTCTTGTTGAGCAATAATAATGAGTTCTTCAGTACAAACAAAAACGAGTCAAGTGCGAGTCTGATTGGCCCATCGAGTGTTCCGTACTTATTTCGGTATTGTAGGTCAATAGAAATTACCTACAACTTGTAAAAGTTGACAAACTTAGGTTTGTGGGTTTGCTTATTTCTATAAAATGAACTACAAATATAAGTTTTTAATTATTTCTTCCATTAAATATTTATAAATTTACATTTTTACGGAATTTTTCTCGTGATTTATATTGTAAGTTCTCACTCTGTAGCAAAATTAATGTCTATATGTCAGGGGGAAATATCCTTATACAATTAATGAATTGAATTTCATACAAAATGCCACAAAAGGATACATTAATGCCCGTATCAGCATTAATGTATGCAGCATTCTTTTTTTCAGCTTTATTCCTCCACGCGATCTCGAGACAAATGTTCTTGAGAGACGGTCAGACGGACAACGAAGAGATCCTATAAGGGTTCCGTTTTTCCTTATGAGGTACGGAACCCTAAAAAGGTATATTGTATTGCAGTCGATCGTAACTTACTGAAACCCTTTCGTATACGTACTTGTAGGTATTTGTATCGTAATTACATACGTTAAGCTGCAGTTAAACGGTTTAATCGGCATACTAATCCGATACCTTTAAATACTAAGTAACTGCCTAACAATGTAGTAAAAATAGGTTCCAGAAGTTAATTTTTTAGGTAGGTATTTCATTTATAGTAGATTTTCAATATATCAATTCCTTTTAATTTGGGTTTGTTTCTTTTATATTGCGACTAGCTCGCGTGTTTATCAGCTTAACTACATAATTAATAATTCACTAATCTCCATTACTTTCATTTTCTAATAATAATATCATTTTAAAAAGAATATCTATCTATACCTATATTGAAAACTAAAGTTTCAGTCAATTCAATTATAATATATTTTCATAACTTTTAGAAACATTAACAACATAACAGTTTAAAAACAAAACCAGCACAATTAAAAGAAAATTTAACTAAAAAAAACCAAATGGAAAAGGTACAGAGGTAAATTTTACAAAAGATTTAAATCCATTTATAGTCTGTAGGTATTTGACTACAATACGTTTATAGTCGTAATTGTCGACGAACACAATTGACGGTCCGCTACATCATACATGGGACAGTGTGTGTCCCCGTTGCTAGTTACGTCAGTATAATATTAACTATTGATTTTGAATCTTTCCTTATGCTATAATTTAATTAATAAAAATTAGAAATATATTTCAGAAAAAAAATTAAAACTTGTCTCACATTTAATAAAAAAATACCTAATAATATTTTTTTAAATTGCTCGGCAAAAACACAAAGTTATCAATGATAATATATTTAAATAGTGATTGTTATATTTTATTTTATCTATATTTAGATTAATTATGTCGATTGACGATTCGGTTTGCCGTGTTCGGAGGCGTCTTGCGTTGCATGTAATTACCGTAACCTTGAAATGTCACTATTCATTAAGGCCTGCTTATCTTATTTTAGCTTAAGCTTTGAGACAATCAATTATTTATTTTATAAAGGAAAAAATACCACATTAAAAGTCAACATGACTAAAGATGAATAATTTCAACTTGATTTTAATGTAATGTTTAATTTTTAAACCATGAACGCCGCTGTAGTCGTTTATTTATTATGTTAATCTAAATATAAAGGATGAGACATAATAAGTTAACTTTCACACTACACGCTGAACGGCTGTAATTATATGTTTATACGAGAAAGCAAGTAACGAGACGGCAAGTAGAATTTTTGTTACATCTGTATATTGACGCCAGACACTAAACACTAAAAGAGCACAACACTAAATAACTCCGATCACACAAAGCACAAGTTATAAACACACCATTATATTAAAAAAAAGTTCGTTTTATTTTTTAAAGTTCGAAATATAACGCACCGGCCCGACAGAACACGTCCGCGGCCAACCGTGGCAAACAAACTTGCTATTCGGTCGCTCAAAAACTCGGGTCTCGCATTTCTTTATATAATGCGACTCGATTTAAAAACCACTAGTGATACGAATTGAGTTACGTTAAGCTTACACATCATAAAAGTCGTATTATACTACGAGGAAAACATTCCCCGTGCGAGAAAGAGAGGTATAATGTTATCTGTCTATTTGCTATAGGTGTAACAGAGACAAATATATAACTGACATTCAGGTATAGGCTATAGACAAAAAATATTCGTCACGTGTGTAACAACGAAATCGTATCGTTCATTCAAAAGATTTCGTAGTAAATGACACTGAATTACTACTAATAAAAGGAGGAATTTGCAATGGCGTTAAATTTATGCCGGGAAATATCAAAAGTTTAAAATGTTTAAAATTATGATTGTTATTATCTTATTATTATGATTAAAGTAAGATTTGTAATAATTAGATAAATAGTGCAAACATACCGAATAGAAGCAATTGGAATAGGTTTCACGCTCTTCACCACATTCGCGTTTGTCCACACTGTGTTGTTATTTACATATTTTTCCCGTTTTAATTTAACCTTCTCTGAAAGTTTTGGCTTGAGAGTTGGTGGCAGAATGGAATCTGGCGTTTTGGGCTTCGATGGTGCTGGATTTTTCTTAATTATCTTAAACACATTAGAACTAAGATCATTTTTGGCCTTCTCAACGTTTTTTGGCCCCCCGGGGTCCGGAGTCAATGGTTTATTCCTCAACGGTCTTGCTGGTTCTAAAAGTTTATCAGTTTGTACGCTTAGAGTTTTTTCACTGTTTCGTCTCTTGATTTTAGGTTCTGCTGTAGCTAAAAATAATTTGCAATTTGCTATAATTTACGAGTGTAAGTTTTATTTGCTCAAGCAGGTATGACTACAAATTGACAGATGATATTGTAGCCATACATTTATAGTAGACATTAACATAATTACCAGTTCTAGGTCGGTTTCTCGTTACAGGTTTGGTCTCCGCGCTACCTATTTTGTTGGTTTCTTGAACTGAATAAGAACTGGCGGCTGGTACCGCCTTGCTGCGAGAGCTGAAGGTGGCTTTGAAGAAATTCGCTGCTATACCCTTGCGGATTAAGGATGAGCTTTGCGCTTGCCTACAAAAAATATATTCTTAAAAATATCATATTTGAACCGGTTACACTATCCTTAGTAAAGACTGGTGTCTACATTTCTTTATTATTTACATTTTAATACGAAATACATGCTACAAGTGCCATCTTACTTTTACTATAAGAACTTAACGTTTTATTGACATCGCAATAGATGGCGCTAGCTTGTTTAAACTTCAGAAAACTAAATAAGCTTTACAATTAATCATAAGGAAAATATAAAACATACAAATAAATATTTACTGATATATTTATAATTGTAATTATAAATAAAACAATTACTTACTGGAGTTTGACGTCGCTAGGCACCTTTGGCGCCTTCTGCTGCATAACCTCCTCGATCTTAAAATAAAAAAAAAGAAAATAAATTATAAATATTTACACTCACATATAAAGAAACAAATATATTTTATTAATAATTACAGACTTTATTGATACTCATGATTTTTTTAAATATTTTAAGTTAATCATTGCAAGCGATAACAATGCACTGACAAAAATTGCAAATAATTATAATATACCCACGAGTTTCTTATCAAAAATTATCATTATTGATTAGTTGTTTATATTTACCACGATAAAATTATATTGTCTTGTCCTTCTAACTCCTGTCCACATTATGGCTAATTGTATATTATATATAAATATTACTTATATTAAAAACCAAATAAATTGTTTTGTATTTTCTAAATCAATATTTTGACAGAACACTGAATTGACGCCGTATTTTTTTTTTAAAAAGATTAATATTTCTTTTTTATCTATTTTAATGTCAATGCTTACTATGATTACAGTCTATAGTTTTTATAAGTAACGTAATATATAATTATAATAAAAATAAAAAAGGAAATTAAACAAATATACCTTTTTAACCTTTTTAAACGCCATAATGAATATATTTCTTTAATTCTTAACCCACTACTGCAGGTTGTTTGTGTGAAGTGCAAGCACCTACTACAAAATGTAATATGAATCCGTACGAGCTCACGTCAAATCACAGTTCTCAACCTTTAAAAACCCGCATCTACGGCTTGCGAAAATGGTGATAAAATAATTAAAACAACAATTTTATAACACTGAGATAAAATTTAATACTTCTTTATTATTTCAAACTAAATGTTTATAGTTCTTAGCTCAATTTTTTTGGCTTAACAATATAATATGACCTATTGCATTCTATTTAGTATCTTCTGTCTAGTTCTATAACTCTATTTTGTTTAGTTATATAATACTTTAAATAAGGAAGATTAAGATAGTATATATATTTATGTCATATATTATAATACAGTCGACCAGTAGTGGCCGCCATGAAATTGGCTGTAGACAAGCTGTGCTAATTGGATGTTAGGTTATTCTTTCTTTTGAATATTCTCCTTCCTCAGTCAACAATATACAAAAGAAACCACATTTTCAAGACGGCCACAATTCGTCAACCGTACTGTAGGAACGTTTTATATTTTTTTAAGAATTATTATGTGCGCCAGACAGACGCCTTAGCGCTAATTAAATCTAAATTTCATACATAATCGCTATACGCCATCCACTGTGTTTTGGCACACATCCACCCACACCCTTAACTCGAACTGCTCAAGCCGTTGAACCCTCCCCATGATATCATACCATTTACATATATTAATATCCTCGTGACATCATTAGGCGAATTAAAAATTATAAGATTTAAAAGATTTATAGTTTTAATTAATAGTTTTACCCAAAAAAGCGTATTCATTTAAAAGTATGCGACTCTATATATTTTAAAAGAATCAGAACTTCCAAGCTTTACAACATCAAAATCAATTATGTACGTAATTTATTTTAACAATTTAAAATCTAATATTTTATGACATTAAAATCTATTATTTAACAATATTTTATATTAATTAAATAAAAATCTCCAAAAAGAGATTATTAAATGACAATTTATATGGCAATAATTTTGGCCGTAGTCAGCGGGTGGCCGAACGGTCGCAGTTGGAGTAAATCTTTTTATCCTTACATAGATTACATAATATATATATAAAAGATTTATCGTAAATCGTATTATCGGTAATTATTTAGAGAAACCATTAAGGGAAATATTTTATTTTAACTTCAGGCTTTATCTCGGATTACAGGGTAGGCAAGAAAGAAGCTAGAATTCAAAAAATCCTTCATACACGTTCTGCTCAAATTCTAGACTTCGTGTATAAGGTGCCGGAACCTAAAGCTTCACTGGAATTTATCTTTCTAATAAAAATAATTAATTCCTTTCGTAGAGATCGAACTGATGACAACCTCGTTGCAGTCAGAGTCTGTCAAAAGATTAGTTACAATTTTTCTAGTCTATTACAATAGATGTATAGATCATTTTTTAACAAACAAAATAAAAAAATAGAGTAATTGTAATAACAACGAATCATGTAGTATTACATTTTGGAGAAAAATACCTACAATAAAATTTTAATCAAAGTAAACATATGGCTTACCCAGCACATAAGCTAACATTATACAAATTAGTTAAACAACTATAGTTGCGTCATATCCTTTTAAGTAAATATATACACATAATAACTATGTACCTTATATATAGATACCTATGTGTGATAAGGCAGAGATGTAATTGAAGGAAAAAATATTACCTATAGATAAAAAAAAACAAATTCACGCTGTATCCCGCACTCAGCATTGTAGGCATAGGGAACCTAGCGTTAACGCACTAAGTTTCCCACTTTCGACCGAATTCTGGAAGCAATTCACATTAAGTGGCAGAACTCAACGGAAGAAATGATATTTTACTTTTAATAGTCAAATAATATAAAAAACAATATTTGGGCTTAATGAGCCCGAAAGTTTTCGGTACGTATATAGAATTACTTAGTTTAAAAAATCTATATTAGTTGATTAAATTATTGTCTTCCTCATTTTGTCGTTTGTTTTGTTGTTTGTGGTAGCTTCCTGGAAGACTGACAATACTGACATTTCCATGTAACTTTCAATATAGCTTCGATTCAAAAATTTATGCGAGAGCCTTTTAAGTAAAAAAAAATAAATTCCAAAATTTCAACAAACAACTCTCCTCATTAGAAACACTCATAGAAGTAAAAAAAGACCTTGATCTATTATCTGATCTTATCTAAGTGATAAAAAGTGTTTTCGTATATTATCACGTCGACTTTAGTCTTAGACATAAGCAAATTGTTGCCTTGGAAACTGTTTCTCTAACGTTTTAATAAAAAAAAGGAAATAAATATACAAATATTTTAAAGAATATTAAAATATTATTATTTTTTAGTTTTTTGTATGTTTACATGGAAACGACGTAAAAAAAACTTCTAAATATGATTATATGGTCAATGAAAAATTAAGAAATGCATACTTAAACATGTATTTAAATACGATAAAATTTTATTAAAAAAAATAATTCCAAACATTAGAAAACGAATGAGGTGGTCACGGCAATACAAGGCAAACCCCCCATCCCCCCTTAATTTCCAGATAAACCCATGGAGGTAGTTTTTCTAGGAGTTGTGTCGAATATTTAGGGGTTGCTATTATTACTCATACCTTTACAAATGTGACTCACATTGAACATTAACAAGCGGTACGAAGCTAATAGTATTTATTATTTAATGCACATTTATATATAGGCATTTACGAATGAAAATTGAATTAACCTCGACAATATTATTTAATCATTATGATATATATAGGAGACTTTCCGAGGTTTCTTTTTATATAAAACTATAATCCGATTGTTGGATTTCTACGCTAATGGTATAGAAGAGCATATTTTTCAAATTGCATGCATTTTTAATAAATATTTGTGAATTAGGCTAAATACGAAATATCACTAAAAGATACTGTAATTAGGTATACATAAATATCACCAGATGAACAAATGATAAATTTATCCCGGTGAAACAGTACCTACGTTACAATTGATCGCTATTTAGGGCTAGGGCTGCACTATTTAAATCTCCTTGGAAACAGCCCTTTAATAATCAATCAGCTTCTCGCTGTATCCCGCACACAGCAGGGTAGCCAGAGGGAACCTAGTGTTAAGATACTTCGTTCCTCACTTTCTGCCGTATTCTGGAAGCATTGCGTGTTGAGTAATAGAATTCAACGACATTCTTTGCCTTTTGCAAAAATTAAAGTTAATTTCTTCGAGTCGGGATCGAACCCACAACCAGTCGTTTACAGTCACACACTTGTGCCACTGCGCGTCTGGCCTCGTAGCTATTATGACTTATATTAAATATTAATTTCTAATATAATACGATATTACCAGCCCTAATTCTATCTGGAACGCCTTGCAACCGCCCACACTTGCACAACAGTAACCCGATCAGCCTCTGACGAAAATTGTATTGGTGACATTCACAATTTTTATTTCATTTCACTTTCTCGTAATTTAAAACAATAAATGACGAACCATGACGAAGGCTACGTCACCGATACACTGATATTTCTCAATCTCTCTCTCTTTCCACTCTCTTTTGGCCTATAGTATAGAATCGTATTACATTTTAGTAGTAGAAGAACGTGACTACCAGTCTTACCAATAGTTCATAGCAAAGTTTGGAATGTAAATGAGGCTGTCGTGGTGCAGCGGTTTAGCATGTGATTGTAAACGCGTTGGTTGTGGGTTCGATTTCCATTCGGGGAAATTAATTATTTTCATTTCCTCGCTCTGATATAAATATAAAACGCGCCGTTGAGTTCTACCATTCAAGACGCCATGCTTCTCTGTTCCTCACCACTAGGTTCCTTACATTCCTGCAACAGCGGGCGAAGCCGCGTTTAGTCGGTAGTTAATAATAAATGGAGTCTTTTTAAAATGTCACTCAAAAGTTATATGTAGGCAGGATGTTTTAGTTACGAAATATACAAAATAGATCTTGCATACAAATTGGTCATTGCAGGCGTTACAGCTTGCTCTCAAAAGTAACGTAGGTCGCCGGACGGACATCGACATCCTTCTTAGAATTAATATGTGCAATTGATTTTATTTTTAGTTTTATATATACAATTTAGGTATCTATATATAATTTTCTAATATTTAAACTAAAATAGTGACAAAGTGTAAAAAGAAGAAGTTAGTGAAAAATAAAAATTAATCAATAGCCTTAGTGAGAATCGAATCCACAATCATCGTGTTTAGCGTTAGATAGAAGCAGTAGGTACCGCTGCGCTATAAAGGCTTTTATGATATTACAAAAGATTTTCTTTTTGTTTTAGAAAAATATGTGAAATCGGTTTTCATTTTGTTAAACTAGGGAAATAACTGATTATGCTAATAAAGTTGAGAATAAAGTTTCGAGTAGAGTTCTATACACTGTATAGTACTAAGAGTCCTCGATGATGAACCCCAGACCCCTTTTCCATACAATAATAATACACGGGTAAAGCACAATGTTCCCCCATTGGAATTGAATAGGTACTTACTTGCACATTTTTAATTAGTTAACAGATTACGAATAAAACTCAATTAGACGGCGCGACGGTTCTCGTTGGTACTTTTTTTTTTATTTTGTCGTCTCTATAATATAATAATAGATATTTACCAAACTGAATGTGTTTTCTATGAATTAGGTATATGTTTATTTTATTGTAACTATTTTTTATCTGTTTATCATAACTTAGGAATTCCTAAATCATAACGTCATATCTGAATTGATTAATTTTTAACAAAAATATATAAATCACATACATTAACATAATATTATAATGATAGTCATTTCAAAGAGTAACATAATAGGAAGACAAATAAATCAGCTTCCCGCTGTATCCCGCTTATGACGGAACCTAGTGGTAAGACACTCCGTTTCCCACTTTCCATCGAATTTTCGGGGCATTGGGTGTTGAATATCGGAACTCAACGCCGCGTCTTTGCCTTGTTACCAGAGCGAACTTATGAAAATATTAATAATTAATTTTCCCGAATGGCAGTCGAGCCCGCTCACAAAAGCCTAAAATATTCGGTTTAAAGTGTAATTTAATAAGTAGACAAATAAATTTATCAAAATTTAATTCAAGCTACAATTTAATAGAATAAGTATATATAATAGACTTATAAAGACTACATTTTCTCGAAAAAGAAAAGGCGAATGATTCTAAGAATTCTAATGTTATATAGACGTTGCCAAGAGCCCAAGATATCCAAAGATACTCGTACATACGAGACATCCTTTCACAAGATATTCAAACTAAATGAGTAATAAAGTTGGGTAAGTATGTTGCTTTATACAACACGATGCTATCTATATTGCAGTTAGTTTTTTTATAACACAAATATTTAATTTATTTTGTTTTAAATTTACTTAGCTAATAATAAAATTGGATGTATGCGAGTGTTAGTTATTATTTTTTTTATAAAAATTAACCAATATTTTTATTAACTGATTTTAATAGCTTTGTGTTTTTTTAACGGCAGCGCATACGTTTTTTCCCTTGTTAGATCTCTTGCTAGGTTCTCTATACTCTACTAATAGAATATAGGGAATGTAGAGTAGAAACACTCTGTGCACTTTCCCGAATTTAAGCATATTAAGTCATTAATATTTACACTATACGTATTACCAAAGAGTGTTAAATAAAAATCTATATTTTATCAATAAACATTAGATAATATTAAGATCCAACAAACTCTGAAGTCATGTGATAGATTTATTTTAAATTTAAAATGGATTCTGAAATTTTTTATATGTTAAAATTGCGAATAAAATAATGAAAATAAATCTTTAAAAATATAATATTTTTATACTTTGTATCAGGTGTGTAACTCTTTCGAGTAGGTACCTACGTCTTAAAACAATTATATCAAAGCAAATATAACTTTAATCAGTGCACTCACCTATATGAATCAACGTTGTAAATGTACCAATAATCCTTTTATAAATATAATTTTGAATCCAAATCACAATTGAAAAATAATTACAAACCACACTAAAGTTTCACACTGCAAAACCGAGAAGATACTAAAATTAAATGACACAACGTTCGTTATCGCTTAGGCTTACGAGATAAAAAAAAATATAATCTTTTTATTTTTCTTTATTTTACTCTGTGGTGTGCGTTTCGCGCGCTGTCACAGCCTGAGTGCTCACTGGCGGCAAAACTTGCGTCAACAACAGTGAAGTGAAGTGGGTGTGATAAGCATACATATAATTTCGCGAATCGTTTTAGTTATTTAGTAATCCTGTTTCTTTAATAACTTTTTGTGTTTAGTAATTTTTGAAAAGACAAACTCTTTATGCATTTCGAAATTTAAAAACAATGCTGAGTTACAAAAGTTAAACTAAAGTTGAATTTTTTAAAATCGATTAATTGATTCAAGCCAGTGCAGGGGAACAAGTGTGTGACTGTAAACGCGGAAGCTTGCAGGTTCGATTCCCACCCGAGGAAATAAAATATTTAATATTTTCATTTTTTTGCTCTACTGTCGGACTCCACATGTAATCCTTCTCTTCCAGAATTCAGCAGAAATTGGGGAACGGAGATCTCTTAACACTAAATTGCCTTTACTACCCCGCTGTGTGTGGGATACGGCGTCAAGCTAAAAAAATAAATAATTTTAAATTAAACTGACTATCGTTCATTAACATATTGACAATTTCTTTGTTGCTTAATGCCATTGTTTTGCAAGGAAGGTAATATAATTGAAATGTTAACTTTTGCAGGAAAGAACACTTCCGTTTTCCATCGCCTACCGTTTGGAGGTTTAATCGCAGTTATAATCATTTCACTTATCGCTGGCGTCCTGTTGACATTGGAGCTTTTCCTTTTGGTGACTTTATAGTTTATGTGTTTTGTGGTTTTTATCTGTCAGATTTATTTCGCATTTGACCTTTTAGTATTTCTTGTAATATGTCCTTATTTTTTACTTTTTATTTTATTTCTAATTATTACTATTATATTTTTAGGTTTAGTATAGTTATAAAAATCTTAAATTATTTCTGCGTAGTGGTACCGTTATTCGGATAATATAAATATGGACAAACTTACTTACATACACATACATATATTAGGGTTCATTTAGAACACTGGTCATTTAGAACCATGGTCTAACCACCGAGGACGCAAAAGACCGTGCAAAGTGGAGTAGGTTGAGTAGGAGGGCAGACCCTGGCAATAGCCGGGATTAATGCCAGGAGGAAGAAGAATTTAGAACACTGAGTCATCTCTAACGTTTTCACTTAAAACATGGAAAATTATTATATATTTATACGTAAAATTTAAGTTATTGGCTTTCAAAATAATCGATTTACCATTTGCGCAACGAGCTCAAAGGATAACAATACGAGTTACAACAGCCGCCCACAGCCACCTTGGCACCAGCGCTGCTCCATTCATTACTAAGAAACCTTGAAAATAAACGGGTTGCCGACCGTAACACTAATTCATATATATTGGTAATTCACTTTATTAGATATCTTTTAAGTCGACAAAAGAAATAATAAAAAATTGTAACAGAAATATGTATACCTAGTACCTACCTACAAGGAAACCCATTGGCGTATCTGCAGAAAATTTCAGGGGCGGCCTGGACTTTAGCTCTGAACGGAATTTAGCTCTGTTCGTGTAAATGCAGCATAAATGCATAAATAAATATGCATAAAGCATAAATGCATTTTTCAGGTTAATTTTTTCAAGTTTATTATAGTATTTTTTTGTTAGTTAAATTTCTGGAATGGGCACAGCCCGTTCCCCCCTATTCCTCTGCCCGCTAAAACTGCGGGGGCGTTTAGGTTATCTAGATACGATCGTAAATCATAAAGTAAACGTAATAAATACACGTTAGCTCTAGCTACGTGATTTATTTAAACACCGTTTAAAAAATCAATTTACTTATGATTATATATAATTTCAACCATTTAATTAAAATTCAAATGGGTTATGTCAGTGAATGATTGAACTTGGTCATTACTATGTAATATTTTATCTCATGATAGTGTTATTGAATTAATATTGGGCGTGGGTAGGTTTTATCTGTTGACATGCTAATGGAGGTGTCTTTAGCTATATCTGTACAGCTTGTCAACTGACGTTTTATATGTTATATATAATATATAATTATTTTAAAAAAGGCCAGAGACCAGTTGTGACGCAGAGGCCCAAAGTGCGCCTGTAAACGCGACTGGGTGTGGGTTCAATCCCCACTTGAGATGGAGATGAAATATTTACTTACATTTATATTTTCATTTCGTCGCTCTGTTGTCGAGGCAAAGCGCGGCGTTGACTTCCGCCACTCAACAATCAATGCCTCGAGAATTCGTCATTGGGGAACGAAGTTTCTTAAAACTAAGTTCCCTCTGCCTACCCTGTTGTGTGTGGGATCCAGTGTGAAACTGATTAATTGATTGATTGACAAAAAGATTTCACGGTCTGAAAATTCATTTTATTTTATCTGTATCTAAATACATTTTAATTTATCTGTAAAAGCCTTTTTTCGTTCAAATATTTATCTCTATGGTCCATTGAGTTTATAAAAAATATAAATTACAATGACTTAATTGTTTAAAAACAAATTAAAATGTCTCCTACAGAGGACTTATTATAACTATTATCAAAATAAATACCTCGAAGATCCGCTGCCATCACATATGAACGTAAAAGCTCCGTTAAAGCAATTAACATAGTAGAGACATCAAAGTTCAGGAAGGATTGATATTTCTTTAGTAAAAAGAGAAGGTTATCAATTCGACTGTATTTTCTTTTTTTTATGTTTGTTACCTCAGAACATTTTTCTGAACTTTAGATTTTTGTTTTTATTTGAAAATTAGTAATTCCCGTGCCGTCTAATTTTAATTTGGTCCATTTCTGACAATGGTTTCTATGAGAAAATCATATTTTAAATTTCCATTATATGTGCAACAAATGGACAACAATATCGAACCGACTCAATACCAAAACTAAAAGCCAACTGATTTTGATTATTCTTTCTTTATTGGAAAGGATACATTTCAAGGGTAGTTTGATTAAAGTTTGGTTAAATTTGATTATGGGATCCAGTAGAAGTTGAAGAAGTCAGTTTTTTTTATTAGTATTATGAGACATTACTATTGATCTACCTACACTAGGCCGCATCAGTAGTAAAGCTGAAAATAAGATACAAATAAAAACAAGTTCAAGGCAAATGATAAAATGTTATCGAGTGCATATGTTTTATGCAAATAATATTACTAGAAAAAGGACAGGATGCAAGTAATTATTTTTAATTGATTTAGGTACGTATTTTAGCATTTGATTATCCACATATTATAAATGATCTATATTTTTTTCGCGTAACGTACGCACGCATACGTTTGTTATAAGTAGTGAAGATTTTTTAATTAAGAAAACATTTTAAATTACTATCTGTCATACAATAAACGGATAATTAATAAAATGTAGTGTTGTTTGTATATTTTTTCTATGTAACGATTTTGGCGAAAGAATCCTGTTTTTTTACTTCAAACATTTGAAAGTCCCGCTTCTCCAAGTTTCTTCAAGTTAAAATATGGCAACGCTGATCTAAATATATTTTTCCTGTCACCTTATATAAAGATTAACTTTTATCTATTAAACTCAATAAACTATATAAATAGTAATGACATTATCTATATCGATGTGGGCGACGGAAAACATCTTTTACGAATGCAAAATATGTAAGTATGTCTTTATTACAATATTATTCCGTCCCGTACGGTACCGTCCAGTTAACCTTGGGTTACTGCGTCTATCTTTATCTGTATAGAGAAATAACAATTTGATGAAAGTCTCATTCTCATTAGAAACTTAGGATTTTGACGGTGAAAGTACAAGGTGCACTCTCTATTGAGGTTGAGTCATTGAATAAATATATAGTTTTGTATAATTTTGCGATATGGTAACATTATTTAAGTTTTGTATAACTTTATGATATGGTAACATTATGTAATTTGCCTTTTATTAGTCCCCAAATGACAATAAAATATTATTTTTATATTTAACAGTTTTTCACATTGAACTCAAATTACCTACTAAGAAAAATAATATAATTCGAAGCTTGGATCTGATCTCAGTTTACAATTTCATAATAAAATCAGTTTATGTCGCACCTTTTATATTTCTTGATTTCAAAGACCATAAAAGGATATAAGGCAAAAAATATATATTTTATCGTCATTAAAGTTCAAAAATTTGTAGTGTTTTAAACGATTTTAAATGTATAACGTATAATAATTTAATACAAATGTATGGAAAGGTGCTGTGCGTGTGCGTCGGCGGCGGTGCATTCGGGTCACACCACGTGGGCTACTCAGTACTCCGGCTTGTTTATTTCGCAATAAAATTATGCTTTAATAAATAAATTATTAAATATATTTGCTATACTTATTTAAAATTTATATCAATCGAATTGCCTGAGTTTTAAAAAGTAGTAAGATATTGTGTTTTTATTTTAAAATTTTTAATTACCAATATGATTTAATTTTTAATGAAAATTCTTTACAAATTCATTTTGAAATATTATAATTTAGAAAAGTATGAAATTTTGTAAAATAAATCTTAATATTTTCATACAATAAACCTATAGTTTACGATTGATATTGGAATATTTAACGACTAAATTTCATCGTTAAATATGGAGTATAACCATTAAGTATAACCTATTATAATTTAGCATTTGCTTTACGAAGTAGCAAACGGTAATAGGTACGAAATTATTTAGACTTACTCTATTGTATTCTATATACAAATTGCAGTAAAGTTATAAAATATATTTAAACATCTAGGTATCGAAATTTGTCCAAAATGTTAGTGAGATCCGTACCCACAACGGTCGTATGAATTGGGGGGTCCGGGTGGTCTGGTGGGTGCTTTATGTGGCAGAACGCCGCGCCGCCCCGAGAGCTAAGAAAATATTAAATATTTTATTTCCTCAAGTGGGCATCGAACCCACAACTTGTCGCGTTCGGCCCCATGCTTGTGTTGCAGTACAAGTGGCCTCAAAAAAGTGAATTTTTTTTTACAAAAATAAGATTTTCCTTAGCTAATTGCTCTACAGGGAAAACAGAGGGAAACAGGGGGAAACATAAAATATATGAGAAGTCGTAGAGCTAGTATAGTCTTATTATAACAGTAGATGCATATTGTGCTGTCATTCTGCACGCAGCTAATAGCTGTCGCTGAGGTATTCTCTTCCGCTCTGCATAACCAATTCGTTTTGCTTTGAAAAATATGAAATTACCAACAATATCTAGATATATTTATTTCTTTATCTTTATATTCGGAAGACTTTATCACACTGAGAGACATGGGCGTATGAATGGGGGGGGAGAAGGGTGACCCGTGCCCATCCCAGAATAGTCTGGTGCCCACACCATTTACACGAATAGGTATATCTGTACTGGGCGCCCCCCAGTCTTTTTCTGAAAATATTACTAAATACGCTTATGCTAAAAGGAGTACCATACGTTGAGTTCCTATCCATTGTAGAGACAAGACGCTCAACACGCAATGCCCCCAGAAATCGGTAGCAATTGGGGAACGGAGTGTCTTAACACTAGGTTTTCTCTGCCTACCTACCCTTCTGTATGCCGGACAGCGTGTAGCTGAAAAAAAATACTAAAAGAAAGTACTATAAAACTTATTTACTTACCCATATTTGTAGAGTTCATCTCTGTATCCTCAAGCTTTATAACTTCTTCTTGACAAATCCTCTTAAAATTATATCACAAATAACCTTTGGATATTGTTATCACACACTATTGTTTGTTCATCAGTTACTGTTTATGAATTTGTCCAAATACACTCACTAATTTATAAAAGTATAATTAAAATACATTTAAATAATTATTTTTATTTATTGATAATTATCTGTAAATTTAATGTTATTTACTTATAAAATTTAACATTTTAATATAAATTCATTTTAGTATTAATACGATATGCTATTTCATGGTAAAACAGGTATTATAAACATAGAGTAGCCACTATTTTCAAGTTAAAACGAGATTTGCTTCGCAGTTAAAATTAAACTGGACATTTAACTTCCACTAACGTTAGTGCAATAGTAGATAGTATTTTCTATTTGCACGGTAGCCATAATTCTTAAAATTATTCAAAAAATATTTTTTGAGTCGTATACAAAATGATTTTTTTAAGTAATATATTAGTTGAAAGTAAAAGCAACAATTTCAATGTAATTTTTAATTATTTTCATCTGGTTTAGGTACATTTTTTTTTAAACATTTTAAATTAGACAAATATTTATTTCACCTTCACGCTGTATCCTGCAAATAGCAGGGTAGGCAGAGGCAACCTAGTGTTAAGACACTCCGTTTCCCATTTTCCGCCGAATTCTGAAGGCATTGCGTGTGGGATTATAGAACTCAACGCCGCGCACTAGACACCAGACCAACAAACGAAAATTTAAATTTAAATAAATATTTCATTTCCGCGAGAAGGGAACCAACTCACAACCAGGCGCGTTTACAGTCACAAGTTGGGACCATGCGCCACGACTGGCCTACAAATATTATGTATAATAATAATATATATTTCTTTATAATAGGTTCTACAACCAGTCTTCTTCAAGGTACCATGGCCACACGAACAATAATAAGCGTCAACCGTCAACAAAAGAAATCGCGCAGCTAAGGTTAACTCGGAAAAACAAAGCGGCACAACGATACTTTCACAACTTCATAGACGTGTTCTATAATATAGAAAACTTTATAACAAAACTTAATAATTGCAATATGCGGCGCGACAGTTGTCGGTTCGATCCCCACTTGAGGGAATGAATTATTAGATAATATTTTCATTTCTTCGCTATGGCACCAAGGGAAAAAGCCTAGCGTTGAGTTCGGCCACTCAACAAGCAATGTACCTATCAAAAAAATCGACGGAAAGTGGGAAACGGAGTGTCTTAACACTAGGTTCAATCAGGTGTCAATAAAATATAAATGTAGAGCATTTTTGTGTCAAAGTTGTCGTTAATATGTTTCTTAAGTATGAAATGGATGAATAGGTGTTTTAAAGAATAGGTAGATCTACCTACTTTCCAATTAAATAACTAAATATACTAATGAACTTTGTTTGTACTTAGAACAAAATCACAGATGTTTAATTTCCTCGCTGTGGTAACGAGGCAAAGCGTAGCGTTGAGATCCACCACTCAACACGCCTCTGAAATTCCGCAGAAAGTGGGGAACAGAAGGGTCTGAATAGGAACGTAGTCTCTTAGCACTGGGGTCCCAGGTTTGCTATGTTCGGGATGCTAAGAAAAATATTTAATTTGAATTTTAAGTTTAGACAAGTCTGCGACAGCTAAATATAGCGTCATGACTTCCATGTCATATGAAATGAATAGTTATTGTCTAGGACTTTACAGATATTCACTTTTTAAGCTTCACGCTCTATCCCGTAAGATGCAGGTGAGGCAGAAGGAGCCTAGTATAAGACACCACTTTCTGCAGAATTCGGGAAGCATTACGTGTTGTTGTTGTTGTTGTGTTGAGTGGCGGAACTCACCGCTGCTCTTAGCCTCGACACCAAAGCGAGTGCCCTAAAATATTTTTTCCCAATGAATTACATAAAATACAAAATAACTATACTATAAATCAGTGTTTCCAACCTATTATAAGGTAATCTTTTGTCCACAACAATGCCGCGGTACGGTTTCCTTTGCAGTTTGCGTCACTAGCGTATTTAGATCGTGAACGTGTTCCTCGTTGTGGGTGCACACTAATTGTTATGCATTATTTACAAATGTCGATTATATTATTATACAAGAAATTACTTATTTTTTTCTCTTCTTTTTTTTAAAGCTTCACGTTGTATCACGCTGATAGCAGGACAGAGGGAAGCTATTGTTAAGGCTCTCCGTTCTCCACTTAAAGCATTCGTGTTGAGTGGCGGAACTAGAAACAGCACTTTGCTTTATTATCAGAACTATAAGAATTAAAATATTAATAAATAATATTTAATTTTCCCGATTACCCACTCGAATCCAAAACGAACCCAAAACCATCACGTTGACGGTCATTCGCTTGTACCAATGCGACACGACGACTTCATATTTTTTATAATGGCGTTATATTGTTTTTTTTTTATTTACTTATTAATAAATGTAGATTTAGAAAAATGTAAAAACTGATTGAAATAATTCTTGAATACTAACTAAATATTAGTATTGAATATTTCTTTAAAAGAAGTCGTTATTGCGCTACTGGGACGTCCCAAGTGTGATTCATTGTAGTTGAAACTATTTTGGAAAAAAAATAAAGAATTTAAAGTAACGTTTCCCTGGTGACATATGGTATTAGGTTCCCTCACAAAATACACTACGCTGGAGCAAAAAGCAGATAATATCTTCGCCAACCCCACAAAATACGCAAAATGCGTGAAAGATAATATCAAATAGAGTTATAGGGAGTAGAATTTGTAAGTTCACTAACATTATATGTGGCATATTACAGAGATAAGTTAATATTTTCTTACATTATTTGTGTTTGCTTATAATTATTGTTTCCTGGTATAATCTATTACATAATGTGACCAGACGTCTCGTTTTGAAAGAGATCGTCCCGTATTTTTAGATAGCACTTAAATTTGTTCGGTAGAAATAAGTTCACCGCGTTCATTATTGCTGTACGCCATTGTCAAAAAAGCTAATGAAATAATTTACTAAAAAAAACGAAAGCATTCAAAAAATTTCCAATTTTACCTAAGAAAATGGAAGTTACTGTTAAAAAATAAATTTTACTTTGTAATGCAATAGTTAAAAATAATTTAAAATTACTTATTAACGAAAAATAACCGTTGTCCCGTTTTGAAGAGAAAAAGAATGGTCATGTTATCTATACACTACAAAGAGGACTTAATTAAACTTATTATTATTATATTAATAATTAGTTATATTTCTGCTAAGTTATCTAGTCTTCAGTCTGGCAATAAGGTAAAAAGCCCGGCGTTGAGGTCCGCTAATCAACACACAATGCTTCGGTAAATTCAACGGAAAGTGGGGAAAGAAGTATAATAACACTAAGTTTTCACTGCCTATCCTGCAGTATGCAGGATACAGCGGGAAGCCGATTTAATTTTAAATTTGTACTAAGTTATTATATTTGTTTATAGTTTGTGACTGTCACGCTTTAGAAACCTACAAACTCATTTACCGAGACAGCTAACGTATCATATAAAGTAGTTTGAACTTGACTTTAATCCTCTATCTACTAATCTTCATTTGACTTTAACCCTCTATTTATTAACCTTTTTTCACTTGCAAAAGTACAAAAAGACAAATTATTTTCGATGTTTTATTTTAGAAATATATTGATCTCGAAAAACAAATAAAAAAATCAGCTTCACGCTGTATATAGCAGGGTAAAAAGGAACCTAGTGTTAAGACACTCCGTTCCTCTCTTTCCGACGAATTCAAAAATAAAATAAACTATAATAATATAAATCCTATTTGTAATATAGGCGACGCACTCTTAGACTACTTTGTAGGTCTTCAATTACCAATCCAATTGGAAGACATAATTTTCTAACAACAAATGATTTATTTACAAGCTAACTTACATATTTCCAATATATACGAATCAAAAAATATTTCAATATTATGTTGATTGATATCTTCAACTCTATCTCATCAATTAATTCTAAAAAAACACTTAATTAAATTCGTATCGTTCGATTATAATTTATTTTTAGTAGCTACTCGAAATGGAAACAGCACATTGTAAATTGCCGAATATGTTATAATAACAAAAAAAAACTGGTAGAGCCAGTTAGATAACATAGAGAATGCGTGCTCGTCAAAACGATAATAATAAAATTGTTTCGTGATCCGGGTCTCAATGGACATTTAATATATCGATAACAAACAACAACTAAAATAATATAAAATAACTAAAATAATATAAACTCCATTAGTTTAAATAATTAATTAGAAACATCAAGCTCTAACCATTCAATATAAAAATAAAGGCAAAACAAAATAAATAAAACAAAAAACACATAAACAAAACAGGACAATCCATTATCACCGTGCACCGGTGCAATGCAGTAGCGCGACCCGATCGATAAACGAAACGCACGCACGAAAAAAAATACCGAGCATTTCCCGCGTTTTTTCAAGTCAAAACCAAAACCGGCATTCTATATATATTTTGTCAATTGTAAAACACATTCGAAATAACCTTTTATTTACAATTATTTTCTCAGTATATCGCGAAAACACGTTAATTAACCGACATAGTGCGAAACACACGCGACGTTAGTACGTTCGTGGCGTAACTGACGACCGAGAGCCGCCGGGTGGGAAGCGACAGGACGCTAGAGCGCGCGCCCAAACTGTAAGTTATAACCTAGCGATGTGAAATAGTAGGGTGATCGGGAGAGAGACAGATGTGAGCTACGGGCGGGTTGCTGTCCATTCATGTCCGGGGGACTGGGGACTGGGGAGCGTAGCAGCTTCCGCATTCATAGTGTAGCACAAATAGAATTCATATATCGTATTATTTTAGTAGCTATAAGCAGGGTGTTAAATGTAGAGTTTAACAACGTAACGTTTTCCTCTTCTATATTAGTACCTAGTATACGAGAAATAATAAAAAGTCGATATATTTAATACAAACTTTATTTAAATCAAAAAATAAAGTCTACAATAGTTCTTTATTTCAATAGTTATCAATAATATGTATAGTCACAAATTTGTTTCAGCTTTACCCATCTCCTTTAGCAATATACGTAACCACCATGTTTCACATCACAATGTTATCCTCAACGAATACAAACGCTAGCATACTCACGTAAACTATAAACTTAACACCCCGTCACATGTAAAACTTTACACTGAAAAACAAACTGCGTATAACTAACATTGTATGGGAATCTTGCTTTTGGTACTCTACAATATATTTATAATTCTAAACCTTTTTAAACAATGGTAAAATTTTCGCAAAGGTACGATATGTTAAGAATAAATTATATTAATTTCGCTAATATAAAAAAACTTTCCCAATATATAATTTATTACTTTTGTTAATAAAATTAAAAAAATAATATCCATTATAGTCAAAATTAAATTTTTCCTTTTGTTAATGTTAGTTCTCAACATTAAGCCACACGGACGACTCCCATACGTCCCATACGTAGAGTGTGATTCAACTTGAAATTTTCTAAAAAACCTTAACACATATAATCTTAACAAATTATATTATATCATCTTTTATAACCTAATTTACACATCATAAAATTTTATTTTCAATAAAAAATACATATAATATCTAATATCTCATTTTATCAAAAAACATTTTTCTCTATGTTTTTTTTTTCGGTTAGTCGGTAACAAGAGGCACAATGCAATTACATACTAGCCCGAGGGCGCTATTCAACACCTCGCACAAAACTCGTCCAATAGTTTCTGTTCAAATCAATTAAATATATACTTTTTAAATAGTTTTTATTCAAAGAGGTACACATATGTACAACCATGGACATTATGTACTATTATTATATAATAAAAAATCTAAATCCTTATCGTAATAAGATCATGTTCTCTATAAATTTCTATGAAAAAAAATACTCAACAAAATTGCAGTACACAAAACCGTTTTTGGTCTTTAAAATAAATCAATGGTTCCGTGATCACAATAATATTATTTATACAGTTTGTATAATAAGATGGTAATGTCACAAATAATAATAATTAAAAAAAGCATTGGTGTTTTAGAGTGAGTAATGTAGTAAGAAGCACCAAGAGTTTTCGTAACCGTAGCAAAAATATTCACACTTCTGGAAATAATTTAATAAGCAGTCTATGGTATGGTCAACAAAATAATTTCCTTTGCTAATTGACGTCAATGTTACTATGGAACTATCAAACTTAATAAAGATTTGTCGATTAGGAAGTACACAAATAATTCCTTTCATAAAAGAATAACCTCTGATTCTTAACATTATGTTTGCATAGAAAAAATATTCCTTTACCGATACAATATACAATTTTCATTTTGGTGACGACTGTACAAAAAATATTCTCCATATTTATATATTCTATTACTATATCAATTACTTAAATAATTTTTAAGAAAGCACTCTTGGTATATTAATGTAATTTTTTTTGTATTTATATTTTACAAATATTTTTTTTAATAAAAATCTTTATTTTGTGAAACAATTTATGCCCTTGTCATTAATATAATATGCAGTTTAACGTTTCTATGTAGCCTCTGAGTTGACATGATGTTTATGAAAATTAAATTTTCATATTCGCCTAGAATTAAATGCAACACGGTAAGTGCTATAAATATAGACAAAATAAATATTTACTCCTGTCCGTCTGGTCCACACTTTCATTTACTATTTAACTAAGCAGTTTACTTCTTTGTACTATTGATTACTGTCGACGAGACCTATATAATATTATTAAACGACGCTTACACATTTACTTTCACGGAAATAATATTCTAATCGTGGACTATTTAAACAGCAAAAAGACAACAAACACGAAACATATCGCTCGTTTAATAATAAAAAGAAATAACTTACACTAATGTGAAGGATAAGCTAACAACAATGTGAACAACAAAATAAATTCGAAAATGAATGTTATGATTGTATATTTTGATAGTGTGCTAATAGTTAAAAATTTACATATCAATTTTCAAATAGTTTTTTAGTGTTGTTCCTATTTTTATTAAAGGTGCGATATGCTGTATCGATATGAAACGAGGCTAGCGGTAAAATGAAAACAAATACATATAACAACTGAAATCTAACCGTATACGACGCAGTCATCTTTGGATCTCACATATATATAGTAAAAGTCAAAGTACTTTGGCAGTACTAGAAGGCACCGTTGCAATCTACACTCACAGGTAACCATAACACAACTGGCGGCGACGCGGCTACTTGACGAGGCGCCGGCGCAGGCGGTTGCGCAGTGCCAGCGCCGGCGCCCACGGGAATGCGCGCTTGCCCAGAGCTCGCGAGCAGCGCTCCGCCCCCGTCCCTGTCGCCTCCTCGCGTGCCCGCTTGCACGCGCGCGGCGCCGGCGCGGCTGCCTCGTTGCGCGACCGCAGCGCGCGCTCCGGCACCACGCCCGCGCCTCCGGCCTCTCCCGTCGTCGAGTGCACCTCGGCGCTA